>CM059281.1:5228375-5343375 GCA_030347295.1 Setipinna tenuifilis
ATAGAAATTGTATGTGGATTGTTTGGCTGACAATGACATCATCAATAACATAAAGCAAATATTTTAAAGGAACACTAAAGGAAGGAAGAGATCCAACTGGAGCAGCTGTGGCCTAATGATTTAGGAGTTGGATTTGGGGTTGGAGGGTTGCAGGTTTGATTCCTGTACCAGCAGGAGGAATGTCAATGTGGATGAGAATAATAAGAGCTCTCCGAAGAGATGCCCTTGAGCAAGGCCACATTGCTGTGTCTGTACCTTATTCCTTGTAAGTTGCTCTGGATAAGTATGTCAACTACATGTAATGTGGTGTGAAATATTTTCAATATTCATTGTCCTGTTACAATGATGTAATAACATATTTACAACAAAAGATGCCTTTAGTAACATAAGCAGTTGATGTTGTAAATGCAGTATAACACTATCAAAAACATTAGTTTTTTTTCCACATATGTATCTATATGATATAACTTACACATTAATTCATAAAATATATTTATTCTCTTTGTGTAGTTGGTTATGACTAATTATAGCCTTTATCTTTCAGGGTTTTACATAAGCTGTCTGTTTACAATTAGAAAGATTTATGGTTTGTCAGTCTGTAATAGATACTTGCATAGAACTATGCAAATAATTTGACTGTAATATGCAAACCTGAAAGGTCACTATGTCAGACGGCAACACCAAGCCCATGAATTTTGACTTACACAACCTCATAAGTGTGTTTAACAAATGCTGCCTTTTGATGTTGCCTGTGTCAAATTTATTTTCTTTTTTGTTCCAAGCGACTTCTGTGCTCGTAGGACAAGTGTATCCTGCTGAGCCCTAAAGAAGTCTCTAAGTAGAATTCCTAACATCGCTGCACATGTTTTTTTTTCCCAAAGGCCATGGCTCTCGCTCCTTCTCATTATGTGGTGTTCAGTGCAACCTTTCGAAGACCAAATGACTGTTTCCTTTTTCTTTCAAAACCCGCTAAAAACAAAGCGCACTTCCGTTCCTTTCTCCTCTGCCCCAACCCCCACCCCCCCTCTTCCCTCCCTCCGTCCTCCCTCCATCTTCCTCCTACTTGCTCCTGCCGGACCTCTTCAAGCATGTATTTAAAACAAACTCTCACAACAATGAAAGCAGGAGAGGAGGAGAAAAAAGGAGAAAAAATGAGGAAAAAAAAGAGAAACGTGCCTCTTCCCCATCGGCATAATTATCCATCCCTGCACACACAGGCCTTTTTTATGAGGCTGACTTATGGTTGTGCCAGAGAATTGGTCTCCAGCCCTCTCTCCCTCTTTTCTCTCTCTCTCTCTTTCTCTCTCTTTCCCCCGTCTCTCATCTTCTCGGTTTTTTTTTCTCTCTCTCTCTTTCTTCCCATGTCTTTTTATTCTCTCTCTTTCTCTTACTCTCTCTCTCTTTCTGTCTTTATTTCTCTTTGAAAGTCGGCCCACACAGTCACCGTTGGAGTGCCGTTGGTTTGGGTGGAGCTCTCGGCCCTGAGCGTCAGGGGAGGTGGGGGGGTGGTGGTGGTGGTGGGGGTGGAGGGCTGTGGTGTGAATAGCCAAATAGCCTCAGTGCTCTGTCCACTCCAACAGCCTGTGTGCCAGTCTGCCACAGCACCCCCCCCCCACCCACCCCCCCATTTTGCAGACATCTCCTCAGCAGTCTCTAAAGAGTTTATAAATAGGGCCCTCCGCCCACGTCCACACCCTTCCCACCCACACAAAGGGGACAATGGACAGTTACCCGCGACCCTCCGTTCTCCACACGACGTGAAAGCTCAACTACCCAAGATTGAGTCTGAAGTGATTGATTCATCTGGTCCATTTTTCCTTGCTTTTGTTGTTGTTGTCGTTGTTGTTGTCTGTACTTGCTCTCTTTCTCTCTCTCTCTCTCTCTCTGTCTCTCTCTTTCTTTCACACTCTCGCTGTCTTTCTCTCTCCATCTCTATGTCTTTGTCTGTCACTATATCTCTCTCATTCTCTGTCTCTGTCTCTCACTCTCATTGCCTGTCTGTCTGTCTGTCTGTTTCTCTCTCTGATTCTCTCTCTCTCTCTCTCTCTCTCTCTCTCTCTCTCTCTCTCTCTCTCTCTCTCTCTCTCTCTCTCTCTCTCTCTCTCTCCCTCTGATTCTCTCTCATTCTCTCTCTCTGAGCCCCTGATTCACAGGTCAGGTTTCCACAGCCTTCTTGTTGGCCTTGTGGAGCACCATGTAAACGCTGTTACCACAGGTGGCCATGGAGGAGCCATTGGTGGAGACATGGATGGTGACATTCGCTTGAGCAACGCAACCAGTTATAGTCAGCGCCAGCGCTGTTGTTACAGTCAGATGTGTGAATGTGCAATGTCCTAACAAAAGCCCACACATACATACCTATAATCAGGCATTGGAGAATGCGCTACAGGGAACCAAAATAGCCCAGTTTACACAATGGCAGGCCTCTCCCTGAATGAGGGAGCATTTCAGTGAGTGCACACATGCAGCCATCTCCACACACACACACACACATACACACACACACACACACACACACACACACACACACACACACACACACACACACAGGCACAAGGGGACTTTCAGCTGTGTGTACATGCACTCACACAGTCAAACAAACCCAGCGTGCACAGAGACAGACACACACACTGTTCATCAAACACTCACACACACACACATACACAGGCATGCACACACACACAGCGTCATGCACACAAAAGATTTTCATGAAACATGAAAGAACAGGAACACACTCAACCTTTAAACACACACATTTGCTTTCATCAAACAAACGTTCCAGAATTTTCTTTCTTGCTGTGTCTCACACACACACTTTCTCTTTCTCTCTCTCACTCTCTCTCATACACACCAACACACACGCACACACACACTGGCCCCATCCAGAACACCTCACTTGAATGCACTCCCTGTATGGTAGCCAGCAGTCGTGCATGGTGTGTGTGTGTGTGTGTGTGTGTGTGTGTGTGTGTGTGTGTGGGTATGTGCGTGTGTGTTCATGTGTGTGTGTATATGCGCGTGGGTGTGTATGTGAATGTGTGTGTGTGTTCATGTGTGTGTGTGTATGCGTGTACGTGTGTATTTGAATGTGTGTGTGTGTGTGTGTGTGTGTGTGTGCATAGGGGCAGCATGACTTGAGCCCTTGTGTTTGTGTCCAGGAGAGGAGCGTTGTGGAGGAGCAGCTCTGTAATCCAAGCCAGCTTTGGCACGGGACGGTGAGTGCTCATGCCGGGACCTGTCACATCAATCTGAGCCCTCGCTCTGTGTGTGTGTGTGTGTGTGTGTGTGTGTGTGTGTGTGTGTGTGTGTGTGTGCTCTCCCCCTCACTCGCTCCCCTCCCGGAAACTACAGGACAGCTCAGACATGTGGAGCTTCACCACCAGCCAACCAGCCTGCTGCTGCTGCTGTGTGTGTGTGTGTGTGTGTGTGTGTGTGGGTGTGTGTGTGTGTGTGTGTGTGCATGTGTGTGTGTGTGTCTGTGTTTATGTGTGCATGTCTGTTTGTCTGTGTGTGTGTTTTGTGTGTGTGTGTGTGTTTGTGTATATGTGTATATATATGTGTATATGTATGACCATATTATACCCAATGTGTTCACCAACAATTGAAAATATAGATTTATGGTTTGTGAATGGTTAAAAATGCTTTATAGCACATTCAGAATTTGCTACATGTATGCTACGTACCTGATATGGATCATATAGAAAGTGAATTGAACTAAGTGTGTGTTCTAGTGTATGAGATCATGTGTGTGTGTGAGTGAGAGATTGTGTGTGTGTGTGTGCGCATGCATGTACGTATGTCCGTATGTGTGGAATGAAGAGTTTATTAATGTGTATGGATGGATGAATAAAAAAGGACGAAGTGTGTGTATGTGTGTGCGTGTGTGTATGTGTGTGTGTAGTAATAGTAATAGTATTAATATAATGTGTGTGTGTGTGTGTGTGTGTGTGTGTGTGTGTGTGTGTGTTTGTTTTTGTGGTTATATATGTGTATGCATGAGGTGCTTAATCCTGTCTGGCAAGTTGATTGTGCAGCCAACCGTGTGCCTGACTGCTTGAGCATGTGTATGTGTAGGTTTCTGTGTGTGTGTGTGTGTGTGTCTGTGTGTCTGTGTGTGTGTGTATCCCTGCGTAGATGTAGGAACACAAGCTCATGCTGGGCATATCTCATCTGTGTGCTATGAGAACATGGATTTATGCTGGAGTGTGCTACGGCTACGGCACGTCCATGTGCTTGTGTTTTTCCATGAGGGGCTTCCCTCCTCCAGCAGCTAAGAGGCCACAGGCCCAGCATAGACTGGAGGAAGACTGGAGGTGGGTGGTGTGTGTATGTATGTGTGTGTGTGTGTGTGTGTGTATGTGTGTGTGTGTGTGTGTGTGTGTGTGTGTGTGTGTGTGTGTGTGGGACCTGTGGTGTGCTGGGGGCATGGTGGGGGGTGCAGTAGACGCAGTCAACTGTGAATTATGGATTTTGAAGGATTTCCCATTTCTGCTGCTAGAATACAGATGTGCAGTGTGTATGTATGTATGTGTGTGTGTTTGTGTGTGTGTGAGGGAGAGGGAGATAGAGAGAGAGGTAGAAAGAGAAGAGAGAGAGAGAGAGAGAGAGAGAGAGAGGAAAAGTTCTGTAACCAAAAAGAAAAACTGACAGGAAAAGGGAAGGACTGTGAGACTCACACACACACACACACACACACACACACATAAACACAGACTGACCGGTGGCCTGACTCATACACTTCTCCCTTTGCAAAAACAACCTGTGGCTAGCGCCTAAGAGACACAGGGAAAGAGCCATGGTTGACCACACGGCGCAATGTGGCCATTTAAGAGGGCCATAAACGCCCCAGTCAGACTGCCTCATTGGCCGGCCGTGTCCGTTGTCATGGCAACCATCTCGCCTACCTCTCTGCGCCACACCCCCCTCCTCCTCCTCCCCCTCTCCCCCTCTCCCCCTCCCTCTCAGCACTATCACGATGAGATTAAGTGTCTGGCTGCTGCACATGCACTTTGCTCACAGGCAGCTGATGAAGCACACAGGTGACCGGGGTGGGACGCCGGCACTCCCCCCCCCCCCCCCCCCCCCCCCCCCCCTCCTGCCTGCCTGCCTGCCTGTGTAAGAGGAGATAATAATCTATATGATCTATTGCCGATCATTTATTTTATTTTTATTTGGATCTGTTTCATGTACTAGTGTTACTATTATTGTTGTTTGTCACGTTATCACATCAATTGTCCTTGGTTCATTCTTTTTGTCTTTTGCTTTGACAACAGTAGCCTTGGTTACAAACGACAATCCGAATGACCAATCGGATCGAAAAGTCTGTGAATCTCATCACAACGTTTATATGACTGGGAGTATTCAGATGGGCTTGTTTACACGTGACTTATATTCTTGATAGCTTCTCACGCGTAGTATTCAGTTTTGCTTGCCAGGATGGATATGAGAAGAATCTTACTCTGTATTTTTGTCACGTTAATTATTTAGATTTTAAGAAAGAAAATCCAAATTACAGAGGAAATGAACAGAAAGAAGCAGATCCGAATGTTGGGAAGTGAATAAATCTGTAAATGCTATCTCTGCCTATGCCACCCATGTCACCAAAGGGCTATGGGTGAAAGTCTAAAGCAGCATCCATAATCAGACAAAGTTGTTTTACTTGAATTCACAGATGTTGAGTGTCTAAGCAACATTAGAATAAAATGACAATCATTTATGAAGTTGGGAAAAAAAAATCTGAAATGAACGCCCTGCTTATGAACAAGAGAAAGCAAAGGCAGAATGTAGCTGGAAAGAATGAACCTTAAAATGTTTACAGCTGCATAACTGATACCTGCACCACCAGACTGCTACAGGGAAAAGTCTAAAACCAAGAAATGGTGGGAGAAAGTAGTTTTGCTTGAATTCACGGACGTTAAGTGGCTAGACAACTTTAAAACGAGTACAGGAGCAGAAAGCAATCTGATGGAGTGTACACCCTACACGGCTAATATTATACTATCCAACGGATTAGAGAGATTCGAATGTAGATTTGTTTCACATCTTTCAATCAGGTTCAATTTTCAATCGAAATGGAGTTTTTCATTCCTATTGTCCTGTTTACATGAAGATATTTAATTCCAGTCAGACTTCAATCCAATTATTAACAAATTAATAGTGTCTATGTAAACATAGCTGGTGACTTTCGCCATTCGTGCCATTAAAGCACAATTGGATTTGATGTGAGAAGACAGATGGTGGCCCAGTGAGGTGGATTAAGGTATGATTATGACATGTGCTAAAGTGGCTAAGCCTAACAAGAACTCAGTCAGCATCAGTTAGCAGAGGTGTAGATCTTGGCCTCAGAAAGTAACAACCCCCTGCCACATATTTGATCCAACCATTTTTTTTGAACCAGCTGATCATGATGAGAACAGACAGATTAACTCATTTATGAAATCACCCGTGTTTAGTACACAGGCTGTAAAAATGCATGGCAGGGTTTTTATTTTTTGAAGGGTCTCCACCACTGCCTATCAACCAGCCTCTCCAAACTCTGCCTTCCTATATGATACCTTACTCTCGATTCCCTCAAATCCCCTTATATCCTCTCTTTTCTTTTCTTATTCTATTCTGTTCTTTTCTATTTCCTTTTCACTCATCTTTTCTCCCTCCATCTCCTCTCCTGTCCTGTTCTTATATATTATATATCTTCTCCTCTCCTCTCCTCTCCTCTCCTTTCCTCTCCTCTCCTCTCCTCTACTTTTCTTTCATTTCCTCTCATCTCCTTTATTCCCTCTCTCCTTTCTCCCTTTATCCCCTCTTCTCTCTTATACCCCCCCAACCATTCTTCACTCATGGCCATGCCTGCCAGCACAGTAATCCATCAGGGTGTCATCTGACAAGGCCCAGAGTTTGACGCAGGGCAGTGAAAAATGGAGGCAGCACAACGCCCAACACTTAGAGCACCTTGCAAGACAAAAAACATCCCGAAAGGAGAGATGATAGATGCCGAGGCCGTTAATTCCAGTCATATCCAAGGCCTCCAAACCAAGCACTATACAGGGGGGAAGTAAAAGCCTGCTTGGCAGTGCAAGGCACATGTAGAAATCCCATTTTTCTGCCATTTTGGAGTAGTAATCCAATGACAATATGGTAGACCTTTTGTGTGTGTGATCTTTCACAGTCATGGTAGGTTAATTTAGAATTGGGAAGGAAATATAAAGGTCAGACTCAGTGTCATGTAGAATAAATACATTTTAAAAATGATATTTGTGGGGGGTTAAAAAACGTGAAATTTGATGGATTTAAAAGATATTCTTCGAAGCCATCCCTCACGTAGTCAGAGTGGCCAGAGGTTAACATCCGTGGAGAAGAGTGTCACTCCGATTTTCATTCCGCCGTGAGGGGGCTGCTGGTGGAAATGACGCGTGTCGTTTCCAGAGACGGTGCGTCATCAGCCATCGGTGCCGTCAGTGTCACAGAACAAACAGCCCTCAAGTGCCCTCCTGCTCCTGCTCCCGTCCTCTTCCAAGGGAAAGACTGAGTCATCCTGCCAGAGGCTGCCGATACGGTATGCGCGACATTGTCCCATTTAATCCCCACCTGCGCACACGAGCACACACACACACACACACACTTTAGCTGTGGTCGTCATTACTTGGGCTTATTGTACACCAGCAGATCCTGACGTCATTTTTTTTTAAAGGACTGCTGGTACTATTACTGGGTGAGAGTGAACTAGACACTGTAAAAAAGTGCCCATACTTTAACTTAACCATGACATGTGTATTGGTACATGGCATTAAGTACATGGCATTAAGTTAAACCAAAGTAATAATAATAATAATAATAATAATAATAATAATAATAATAATAAAACATCAATGCAGCATGTTGGCCTAATTTTTTTGTTGGTTTTACAGTGTACGCAAATAACACATCAAACTGCTAAAGCTCTTAGAGGTTTCACTTCATTTAGTGCTTGCAAGGCTTTTTAGAATGGTTTCAAAGATTGCTAATAGATTTCAGTGGTGTGTTGTGCAAATACAAGCTTGTGTTGAACCCTCTACCCTGCCTTTCATCCTTTCCATTCCATCAATTCGTTCAACAAACAAAAGACAATAATAAGCGACATAAATCGTAACACTACACCAGTAAATCCGGTTTTTCATGACTGTTGTCGAAGAACAGCATTTTTGTCATGTCATACTAGTGTACACTAAGTCCACATTCAGGTCCAACAGATGTAAAGGATTTACTTCATTATTATCCTTACATTATCGCATATTAAAAATGACCTTTGAGCACAACAGAGTCTTTCAATAATAATGAGTTATACAATATCCTATAACCACTGTAAGCAAGAGATGCACCTAATTTCAGGCCTGCACCACCCTTAGGCGAGCTGGCTTTGACCAGTGTGCTCTAGTACAATGTGTGTGTTTGTGTGTGCTTCAAATTACAATGCAGTGAATGCAAGCACAGCAACCACTGCAATTTTCCCATTTCATGGCAATTTTCACATTCCATCAATAACATGTAATTCTTTCTTTCTTTTCTTCCTTTTCTTTTTCTCACTCTCTCTTCCTTTCTTTCTCCCCATTCTGATTATGTTTTTCTTTCTTTTCTTTGACCATCACACACACACACACACACACACACACACACACACACACACACACACACACACACACACACAGTCTATCCTTTGGTTGGTTTTTCTTCAATCGGAGTCCCTCTCGTTCCTCTGTTCCCTCCTTCCTCTCCTCTCCTCCCGGCAAGGCCTGGCCTGGTTTGGATCACTGCCTCGTGCGTTCTGTGTTGTTTACCTCTCTGGCGTCTGGCAGCCACAGGCCGAGTAGAGCTCAGAGCTCAGAGCAGAGCGGAGCAGAGCTTAGAGCGGAGTGGAGCTCGGAGCAGCAGAGCCGATTGTGTAACAGCCAGCGAAGCGAAACCTTGGGTGGCTCGCTATCACAGGGCCCTGCCGACTGCTCGCGTGGGATTGGTCAGGGCCAGCGACGACGCCTGGAGCGTCCACACAAGGGGACCTGAGCACGCAACTTTCATTGCCTATTAACTTACTACACATGGGCTCATGGGAATATGGACACTCACACTCACGTCCTCGTAGGAAATTGCACACTAAATACATTTTTTTATATGATAGTGGACACTTGAACAAGTTGTTTATATGAAAGTGCCCACTCAGATGTACTCTCATATAGCAAAGTCCACACTTACTTGCGTTATCCTATGATAGTGTACACTCACACGCATCCTCATAAGGAAACACACACTCCCACTCCCACTTGTAAGAAACTGTACATTTACATGTTTACATATGATAGTGCACACGCACACTAGAGCTGGGCAAAATATTTTCAAAGGAGATAGGTAGTTGAGACAGTACCGCCACATTGATATATTTTTGATGGTGCAATACCGCTTTATCAAAGCCACTTACTTTTCACTAAATAAAACAGGCATTGAATGAACACAAAACACTTTGCTTGTTCTGTTTATAATATTAATATACATCACATATCCCCACTCACCCCAAAAACATCTGGATACATTTTGGGTAGCACTTTATTTGAAGGTGTCTACATTGGAGTGACATCGGCATGTTATTAACATGGCATAGAACATATAATGAATATTAATGATACTTAATTCATGTTTATGGTTGTTGTCATTAAGTGTCACTCTGTTTTTATAATGTCTGCATCTGAATGACACTTTATGTCAACAGTCATAAACATGAATGAAGAGTCATTAATGTTTATGATATGTGTCATGTCATGTGTTCATAACATCCTCATGTCACTGTTTTAGGTTTTCTTCGTCTCTATCCATATTTGTTTGCAGAAAATTCTCCTCATTCATTCAGTAATCATTCGATTTCACTTTGTCCCGAATCTTTGGTTTACCACTGTTTATTGTCATGTTCCACACGTAATACCAGCAGGTCATTAATACCACGGTGAACCATACAACTTTCCTCATAGGAATGAATCAAACACACACACATAACAAAAAAAAAACAAAAAAACTATTTCCGTTCAGTTCTATAGAAATCAAATTAAGAGCCTCATGCATTAGTCCATTGATACATGCACACACTAAACAGATATAACATGTAGTCACATATGGACTTAAATCAATAACAAAATAATACAAATAATATTTATATGAGAACATAACTCAACACACATGTTTTGGTCCATGTCGTTCAGCCCGGATTCACACACATTGTCATACGAAAGTGCACAACCACACATGTCCTCTTGTGACAGTGCATACCCACATACCCCCATGTTTAAACGTGAGATGGAGCTTTATCTTGGAAAATGTGCCACATCGACATAGAGCGCCACACCCACCATAAAGCCATAAAGTGCCAACAGTGACAGACAGTAACCATCGTCTCTACCCACTGTTGCTTGCCATTTGGTTTTGCCAGGGTGTAATGTTTTTTTGGTCTGGTCTGTCCTGTGTTGGTGTCACTCAAGGTGACTATCCTGAGTCAGAAGGGCCAGACTCCAGGTGCAGCTGTGTAATAACATTCCAAAAACCAGCACGCATGCAACTCCTGCTGATAGAAAACAAAAGCACATTCTTTAGATTAAAAAAAAAAACTTCTCATTTCGACTGACATTTTCCAGAAATGTTCTCACCGTGTGTGTGTTTTATCAAACGGAGTCTGTGAATCATTGCTTGCTGAGTAAATGTCACAACGATCTTTTTAAGAGTTACAATAGATGATAATAGCCATTTTGTACATACGCACTGAAAGCTTTGACCAGTCTGACGACAACAGGGAAAATGCAAAGGGACAAGCCCTGGTCTTTATTTTGAAGCTTTAATCGTGTAAGAACACACACACACACACACACACACACACACACACACACACACACACACACACACACACACACACACACACACACACACAGTCACTCTCTGTCTCTTTCTCTCTCTCTCTCTCTCTCTCTCTCTCTCACACACACACACACACACACACACACACACACAACACACACACACACACACACACAGGCACACCTGCATGCACATCCACACACTCACTCACTCTTCCACACACTCACTCTCTCTCTCTCTCTCTCTCTCTCTCTCTCTCTCTCTCACACACACACACACACACACACACACACACACACACACACACACACACAGACACATATTGTAAATGTCGTCAAAGAAAGCGCCCAGAGCCAGCAGCACTTGCACAGAACCCGAGTGGCGGGAGTAGATGTACACTCGCACTGCTGGGGGAGCAGCAGGAGTAGTTGTGGTCTCTGCGTCCGCCGGTGTCTCCGTGATGGATGTCGCAGAGGCCGCACAGGCAGGTATTTCCATTAGGGGAGTCCCTCGGCTCGCTCCAGAGCTCCAGAAGAGAGAGCTCAGGACACCAGCTGTAGCCCACATCTCTCCTTCCCCTCCCCTCCCTCCTCCTCTCAGCCCACCACCACTCTTCTCTCCTCTCTCTCTCTCTCCCTGTCTCTCTCTCTCTTTCTGTCTCTCTCTCTCTTTCTCTCTCCACCAGTACAGGCAGGAGCCTTCCATGACTCAAAGGTGGGGGATGGTGGGTGGGGTGGGGGGCCGACTGAGAAGTAGTAGTAGTAGTAGTAGTAGTAGTAGTAGTAGGAGTAGTAGTAGTAGCAGCATGTGGAAGTGGTTCTTCCTCTGGAACAATTTCAGGAACACCCTTACACACACCCCAAGAACACAACGTCCCAAACTCCCCCAAAAACACACACGCACACACACACACACAAAACACGAAACAGACACAGACACAGATACACACAGACACACACACACACACAGATACACACACACACTGTCACAGACACTCTCTCACACACACGCACACACACACAACTCTGGACGGCATACGGATGGCACAGGCTTCCTGCATGCTGACAGAAGGCCCAGCAGCCTGCCCATGCCGCAACTTTCTCCCAACAGACAAACAGACGGGCGGACGGGCGGACAGATTAAATTGGAGCAGGTTGCCTGGAGAAAGAGTGGAGTAGATTTTACTGGAAGCCACTTAAGTAGGAAATGCCTTTCCTCTTTTCTCCGCTTCGCCCCTCAAGGCATCCGTCAATGTGCCCACGCTGACACACATGCACACACACACACACACACACACAGACACACACACACATACACGTAGAGACACACACACACATGTACATAAACACACACACACAAGTACAGAAACACACACACACACAAGTACAAAAACACGTACACACACACACACACACACGCATAGAGACACAGACACACACACGCACACACACACACACGTACACATAGACACACACACACACACACACACACACGCACATGCACATAAACACACACATACACACACAAACACACACACACACACACAGAGCTGAGTCAGAGTGGGCTGGTGAGTCACCTGCTCTTCAGTTCTCTGACGCAGATGGGCGTATCAGTGGGCCCTTGTGTCTCCAGACTCCTGAACACCTCCACGACCCAGAGGCAGCGGCAGCGGCACCAATAACCACGCCAGAGCCAGCCACTCCCCATAGGGAACCAGAGCAACAACCCCCCACCCCACCTCTCTTACTGGAAGTAGTTCTCCATTTTCTGTCTGTCTGCTGCCAAATATATATATTTTTAATTTGTTTTCTTTCATGCCCCCCCTTCTCTCTCTCTCTCTCTCCACCCCCTCCTCCCCTCTCCCTCATTCCTGCTCTCCTTCTCAGGGGTGGGTCATGGGTGCAGTTAATTAAAAACGAGGAGTGGAGTGGAGGACTTTGAGGGGCAGAATGGAACTGGAGGAGAAGAGTGGAGAGGAGTGGGGGGTTGGGGTGGGGTGGGTTGGGGGTGGGGGTGGGGGTGGGGGTTGCAAGGTGGTGGGGGGGTCTCTGAGACGAAACCGTCAGCTATTTCAAGGATGCAGAAATGTCTCCACCCCCCTTTCCCCACCAACCACCCCCCACCCCCCACCCCAACTCCATCTTCCCCAGCCCCCCAACCCCCCACGACCCTCCACAGACGTGCTGTGGATACAAGATAGCCTGTTATTGGAGGGGTGTGTGTGTGTGTGTGTGTGTGTGTGTGTGTGTGTGTGAGTGTGAAAAAAGCCGTGATGCATTTCAGCACTTCAGGCACCTCGCAGAAGCAATAATAGAGGCGATCTCCCACACGTCAGGTGTAGAGGAGATATTAAAGCTGAGTGATTCTTTCTTTCCATTAACCGTCACAGAGCATCTGGCAGAAAGAGAGGGAGAGAGTGGGAGAGAGAGAGAGAGAGAGAGAGAGAAGGAGTGCAGGAGAACATATAAAAGGGAGATGAACAGCAATAGAATAGGGAAGAAGAATGTCTATTAGTGAGAGGTAGAGAATGACAGAGAGAGAGAGAGAGGGAGAAAGAGAGAGAGTGAGAGAGAGAGAGCGGGAGGGAGAGAGATTGGAGATAGGGAAAAACAGAGTGGAGAGGGACGGATGAAGACAAAGACTGCCTCGTTTCTATGGATTTGGCAGATTGTGGACTTTTAGACAGATAGTGCCTGCTCTCTCTCTCTCTCTCTCTCTCTCTCTCTGTCTTTCTCTCTCTCTCTCCCTCTCTCTCCATTCATTTCTCTCTCTGTCCCTCTCCCAGTCCCTGCCCAGCCTTCTCTTCTCCACCTTTAAAAAAAAAAAAAAAAAACGCCGTTTAAATGTCAACAGCGGGTCGAGCACACTGATCTGGGATCAGGCTCAAGTGGGCCGTAGGACGAGCGAGGCCCAGATCGGCTGCGTGGGCATCAGTCAGTTAGGCTCACCCGGCGGGCCGGTAGGGGTATTGTTCCAGCACAGGGCTCAGTGCCGAGGCTTATAGTGGGGCGGGGGGGGGGGGCAGGAGACGAGGGTGGGGGTGGGGGGGGGTGGGGGGGTGTAGGAGCAGCAGCAGCACGAGGCTTTGACATGCAAATCCCACTTTTATCTCATTTCCCTATTAGACAGCCATGGCAACGGGGATACAGCGCCTAATGAGAGGCACGCACACAGGTTAAGCAGTGCAACACACTCACACATACACTCACACACACACTTACTCACAGACTTATTCACAAACACTCACACACACACTTACTCACACACACTTACTCACACACTCACAAACACACACTTACTCACACACTCACACACACACTTACGTACATACTTATTCACAAACACTCACACACACTCACACACACACTCACACACACTTACTCACAGACTTATTCACAAACACTCACACACACTCACACACACATTCACACACACACACTCACACACTCACACACACACCTACGTACATACTTATTCACAAACTCACAAACACTCACACACTCATTCACACACAAACTCTGACCCAAACATACAAACTCTCACACACACTCACATACATACTCACACACACACACTCACATACACTCACACACTCACACACACACTCACACACACACACTTACTCACATACTTATTCACAAACACACACACTCACTCATATACAAACTCTCACAGAAACACACAAACTCTCACACACACTCACATACACACTTACACACACACTCACATACACTCACACACACACTCACTCACACACACTCACACACAAACTCTCACACACTAACTTACACACACACACACTCTTACACGCACACTCACACACTCAATTGGCTGCTAGCTTGGTCCCTCGCTCTCTCGTCATGCAAGGCTGAGTGGAGAGCACTACACTACTTACACACATGGGTGACTCTGAGGCCTCTCACACACTTAGAGTGCGCATAAAAGAGAGTACACATCCAGTCATACACACACACACACACACACACACACACACACACACACACACACACAAACATACACACGCACACACATACC
The DNA here is from genome assembly GCA_030347295.1 of Setipinna tenuifilis. Taxonomy (NCBI): domain Eukaryota; kingdom Metazoa; phylum Chordata; class Actinopteri; order Clupeiformes; family Engraulidae; genus Setipinna; species Setipinna tenuifilis. Next base: position 5,243,274 of record CM059281.1, read on the forward strand.
TACACACACATAGACGCACATGCACACACTAACACTAAAAGCTGTGTGTTTATACAACATGCTCACATCTTCAAAAATTACACACACACACACACCCACACACACACACACACACACACACACACACACACACACACACACATTTTGTGACACTGCTAATCAGTCTGCACTGTGCTTCCCTTGCCAAACTGTTCCTCCCACATTCACATGTGCTGGTTGCGAGAGTTTGTTAACAAAGTTAGACATCTGCCACCACACATGTGCGCAATGTGGAGATAGGCCCTTCGGTTGCTGAGGTAAACCACTCTACTCTATCTCTACAGCCACTGCCTGCCTCTCTTCACATCACTCCCTCTCCCCCTCACTCTTTCACAGACACACACACACACAAACACACACACACACATACATATGTACATGTGTGCATGCACTTACCCACACACACACACACACACACACACACCCACACACACATGCATACATGTGCATGCATTCACCCACACACCTACACACATACATACACTTTCTTGAACACTTACACTCACAGGCGTGTGAACGTGCAGCACTTTCACATATTCAAAACACACACACACACACACACACACACAATAAGACCCAGACTCAGACATACCCATGCACACACACTCAAACACAAATACACACACACACACAAGCACACAAGACCCAGACTCAGACACACAGACTCACATACACATACACACACGTGCACACACTCACACACACACACACACACACACACACACACACACACAAACACATGCACACACACACACATGCTCTCATGTTGCGCTCCCATGTGATTGTGCGCATGGCGCTGCATGTGTTGTGTACAGAGTGACCTCACTGAGCCTCATGCAGATAGTGACACGCCAATCAGGCCCACAAATAGCCCCCGCTGCCCCAATCAGGCCTGTAAATAGCCCCCTCCTTCCCTCCTTCCCTCCCTCCCTCACCACTCCGCTGGCGAGGGCCTCCAGTCACCTGACTGACACAAGAAGCACAAGGCCTCTCTATCTATCTATATACCTCTCCCTCCCTTCCTAACTGTCTGCCTCTCTCTGTTTCTCTGTCTCTCGGCCTCTTTTTCTCTTTTGCCCTTCCTCCCCCTCTCTCCCCTTCTCTCTCTATTTGTCTTCTTACATGCTTCACTTTCTGGTGTCTCTCCCAGACACACATATGTACTCTGTCTGTGTTGTCTCCTCTCGTTTTCACTTTCCCCTAAGTATCCCTCCTTCTTTAGTTTTTTCCTTTCTTTCCCTCTTTCTTTCTCTCCTTCTAACCCCCCCCCTCCATACACACACACCCCACATCACCTCATTCTGACTTCCTCCCCTCTGTGTTTTATTTGACAGCGCCACTAAAGGCCGTCCTGATGTGGATTTATGGCTGTATTAGAGCCATTACCCAAACACGTGTCAGAGCAGAAGTTTACGGCGCGCCCCACTGCAAGGGTCACGTTTGAGCGCCACTGGCAGCCAGGGACCAAGCCAAGCCTCCTGCGGACGACACCTCCACCACCTCCACCGCCGCTGCCACCTCTGCCTACTTTCACACGTTTACTCACCACTGAGAGAGAGAGAGAGAGAGAGAGAGAGAGAAAGAGAGAGAGAGAGAGTAAGAGAAAGAAAGAAAGAAAGAAAGAGAAAGAGACTGGAAGGTGGGCACAGAGAAAGAAAAGGAGGAGAGGAGAGAAAGGGAGAGTCGGTGGAGAGGGGAGGTAGGGACTAACAGAGGGAGGTGGAGGTGGAGGGATGAGGACTGAGAGAGAGAGAAGGTTGTGAGGTAGTTAAAGAGTGAAAGGGAAGAAAAGGAGAGGGAGGGAGGGAGGGAGGGTGTGTGTGTGTGTGTATGTATGTATGTGTGTGGAGTGTGGCGGATTGTAAAACTGATTGAGAGACTAAGGACAGAGATTTGAGGGTGATTAGTACCAAAGTAGCTGGCAAAACAAAACTCCGCCTGTTTGACCCTCATAAAAGCTCTTAGCTGTGCAAGGGGAAAACAAGCAGTAAGCCTTTAAAGAGAGAGAAAGAGAAAGAGTAAGAAAGAAAGAGAGCAAAGGAGAGAGAAGAAGTAAGAAAGAAACAGAAAGAGGGAGGGTGACAGTATGTGAGAGAGAAATGGAAAGAGAGAGAGGCAAGGAGGAATGAGTGCATGAAAAAAAAAACAGTGCGTGTCTGTGTGGATTTATTAGATTTGCTGAGAACTGACTCCAGTTTCCACGTCTGCGTGTTGTCCTTTATGTGTACGGCTGTCTTTATGGGGACTGTCGTCACGTCAGACATTGGCTTTGGAGAGACGATCATGGTCATAAAACATGTTTTTAGCCAGAGCCCAAGGCCACAACGCCGTCCTTAAATACCACAACACCAGCTGCACAATGTGGAATTACAAATGTCAATATGCAGTGCTGATTAGTCTTCTAACTGACAAGTGCCCTTTTATTTCGTTTTATAGATGTTTTTTTTCTCATTCAGCATGCCACACCTAGGTTTTTAATCGAAGGTTAGTTTGTGCCGTAGGATATTAGCTTGCTATTGCTGCCAACATTTCTATCTAATCAACACCTTATCCCAGGGGAATGCAACACTGATTACGATATCCTATACACATTGATTATCAAGCAAAACATTCATCTCAGTAATAATGCTTCATATGCAAAGTTAACCATTTGTATTCTCCATTCGGTAATCACCAGTGGTGTGGGATGAGTGACATAAGTCTATTTAGTTTCCCCCACAACCAAATTTGTGTCATTAGACCTAAAGTTAACTGCAGGTTACTAAAATTGCCCCCTCTCCCTCCCCTATTCCGTCTTCTTACTCAACCAGCTCCATAGCTGCTATTATGCAATGGATATGAACTTTAGCATTAAAATGTGTAGTACTGCCAATGTTGCAATTAAGGACTTATTCCCATGGCCTACTGTAAAGTTTTTGATATATAATATAGACATTCTATCTCTATGTACTAAAATAAAATAAGCAAACTGTTCTCTGATCCAGGTTACAATCATAATATTAACCAAAATATTCCTTTTGAGGAATATGGTCACAAAAATATGTTAAAAATGTTGCCAGTTGATAGTCAGTCTTTATTTGACAATATAATGATGACCTTAAGTGACTGCTATGAACAGCAAGAAAGGTTCATTCTACATCTAGAAAGAAAGACAGAAGAGAACAACTGAATGTGGTGTTTTTTAGTTTTTAGTCCATTTGTGAATCATTTATGCAACTTTAATTTCAGTTCTAAAAATGAAAATGTGATGGTAATGTGATGCAAAGTCTTTTTTATTATTTTTTTAATAGTATTTTATACAACTGGAAATGTTTAATAATGAATAATTATTTTTCAGTTATGACGTGATTTTATTGCCATCATTGTTTGACTGACATAATTATACGTATGTATATTAAATATCGATAAGCATACATTTTACAGTTCTATGCCACTCAAGAGATAATAAAAAATGGCTACCATTCTTCAAAAATATGATAAGCATACACAAAGCTAAACAACCTTGACTAGCCAGTACAAAGACACAGACTGGCTCGACCAAGGTCATGGGTAAATCCCACTAATAAACTGAGACTGATTGAAAGTGCACATTGTTTTAGGTCATGCTGGATAAAGCAGCTTTACTTAGCTTTTGACAGATTGTGTGAAAACGTTGTATAATGGTAATAACAAACCGACAAATGATATAATTAGTGGAGCCGTTGTGGATATAGAGGATTCATTGTTCCAATTGTGATATTTCCTCGTTCATAAAATAATGACTAAACAATCTAAAATATATATAATCAGATAAAACATCAAATGCATCACCACAAAATGGTTTGAAAACCAAAGTGATACATTTTGTCTGCTTTAAGGGTGAACTTTGTGAAAGTACAGTGTTTCAGCATTGACATGTATTGTAACGCAGAATGCCATGTATGAACAGGAAAAGTACTGATATGTATTTTATGTTGAAAACAATACTAAGCAGAAATGTATGGTATATACACATTTACATACACAAAATCCTCACAATTAATCCAGCGGTGCATTTATTTATTTATTTATTTATTTATTTATTTGTTTATTTATTTTTCACAAGGGCAGAACAAAACTCATAGCAGTCAGAAGTAGATTCACTGTTAGCAGGTGGAGGAGAGGCGAAGAGAAAACGTAAAAACAGAGAGAGGAGCAGAGAAGGGGCTAAAAAGGGAGGGTAGCGCTGGAGAAAGAGGAGGAGGAGGAGGAGGAGGAGGAGCTGTTGTGTACTCCCACACGCGTGGAGACGCATCGCTGGAAACGTTTAATTCATACCATCAACGTGACAGGGTTAACGAGTGGCAACGGGTGCCTGGGGACCGTGATCCAGGCGGAGAGAGAGAGAGAGAGAGAGAGATAGAGAGAGAGGGAGGGCGGGGGAGAGAGAAAGAGAGATATAAAGAGAGATAGGGAGGGAGAGAGAGAGAGAGAGAATGAGGGGGCAGAGAAAGAGAAGCAGGGGAGGGGAGGAGGAGAGGAGAGGAGGGGAGGGGACAGACACCTCTGGTAGTTGGTGGGGGGAGGGATGGAGGGTTTGTCTCCCCCAGACAAGGAGGAGGGGGGGAGGATGAGCAGGAGAAGAGCATAGAGATAGGTGGAGAGAAAAAGGGAGGTAGAAACAGAAAGGGGGAGCGAGAGAGGAAGGGAGAGAAAGTGGGAGAGAGAGACAGAGAGAGAGAGAGAGAGAAACCCACAGGGAATAATGGAGAAACGAGAGAGAGAGAAGGTGGGAGGGAGAGGAAAGGGGGAATTATAAAAATCTGATTGGGCTATTTCAGATGCAATTCTGGCGATTGTCTGCCTAATTTATCTCCACGGTCAGGGCAAAGTGCCCACGCTCACACTACTGTGGACCACGGGAGTGTATCTCCTCTCCCTCTCTCCCTGTCTCCCTCACTCTATTCTCCAACCGCCCCCCCCCCTTCTGTCTATCTCTCTCTCACACACACACACACACACTCACACACACACTCCCTGTCCGTGCGTCTCTAAAGGTCAATGCTGCTGCTGTCTGCAGATCAGGTGTAGGCAGTGGGAGGGAGGAGACAGATGGTGCTGTTTGTTTGTTGTTGCTGGGAGTTTTAATTACCACAACATGTACAGTGCACTTCCCTGCCTATACACACACACACACACACACACACACACATGGCCACACACACACACACACACACACACACACATGGGCACACACACACACCCACACACATGGGCACACACACAGACAAACACACACACTGTCTCTCTCTATTTTTCTCTCTGTCTCTTACAAACACACACACACACACACACACACACACACACACACACACACACACACACACACACACACACACACACACACACACACACACATGCACACAGGCACTGTTACACGTGGCTGAGAGCACAACAAAAGGCACGTACGTATCAACACGTCCATTTTGCATATTCCCCCACATTAAAGGCATTAGTTTAGTCTGCGTCATAGCAGGGAGACAAAAGCGAGAGGGGAAAGGAAAGAAGCAGACAGAGAGAGAAAGAGAGAAGAGAGAGACAGAGGGAGAGAGAGAGAGAGGAGGACAAAAGAAAATAGCGGCGGTACGGGCGGAGGAAGAGAAAAATGAGAGGGAGTAAATTGGGCAGGCGGAGACAGAAGACAGAGAGAGCGGCAAGCACGAGCTGATGGTGATGGATGGCTAAATTGTCGGCGCGTGATGGAGGGAGGGATAGAAGAAGGAGGGAGGGATAGAAGGGAGGGGTGGGGTGGAGAGAGAAGAGGAGAAGAGTTGAGGGGAGGGGAGGGGAGGGCAGGGTAAGAGGACGGGGGTGGGGGCGGATGGGTGAGGGTAGTGGTGGTGTTCCAGAACACTGTGGCAATGAACGGAGGAGAAGAGAGGAGAAGAGAAGGGAGGAGTGGAGGGGTGGAGAGAAAGAGAAGAGGAGCAGAGAGGAGAGAGGGGACGAGAGGAGGAGAGAAAGGGTGTGGGGGGATGGGTGAGGGTGGGCAGGGGAGTCCAGAACACTGTGGCAATAGAGGGAGGAGAAGAGAGGAGAAGAGAGGAGGGAAGGGGAGGGGTGGAGAGAAAGAGAAGAGGAGCAGAGAGGAGAGAGGGGACGAGAGGAGGTGGGGATGGTTAGTGGGGGGATGGGTGAGTGGCGGTGGTGGTGGCGGTGTTCAGGACACTGTAGCAATGGAGGGAGGGAGGGAGGGAGGGAGGAGAGGATAGGAGAGGAGCAGAGAGGAGATAGGGGACGAGAGGAGGAAAGATAAGGGGTGGGGGGATGGGTGTGTGGTGGCGCTGGTGGTGGTGGTGGTGGTGGTAGTGGTGGTGTTTCAGGACGCTGTGGCGATGGCCTTCCCTCCATTAGAGATCCGCGCTGCCTGGTAACACTGGCACTTATTGTCTGTGAGGCGTGCAGTTTACCCTGCCCTCTGCCCCGCACAACTAAATCTGCCATCAACACAGCTCCCTCTCGCTCTTTACTTCTTTTTTTCTCTCTCTCCCTCTCTCTCTATCTCTCTCTCTTTCAGTGTGTGTGTGTGTGTGTGTGTGTGTGTTCATGCATGTATGTGTGTACATGTGTGTCACTGTGTCTTTCTCTCTCTATCTGTGTGTGTATCTCTCTCTCTTTTTATTTTTTTCTCTCTCTTTCTTTCTGTGTGTGTGTGTGTGTGTGTGTTTGGCTGTATGCATATGTGTGTGTGTGTGTGCATGTGTGTGTGCGTGTGTGTGCAAGGCTGTGCATGTCACTCTGTCATGGCGAAACACCCTGCCCCAGCAGTAGAACATTTGTAAACAGCCGAGTGGCATTAAGCTATTCATTCCACCTCATTTCTTTTTGCCTCATTGCCTCTACACACACTCAGCTGTCAGAGTCAAGCTGCCCGCCATTTCCCAAATTGAATTTATAGAGGAATTATTTGAATTACCAATACATATGGAAATAACATGTGCTTTTACAACGTGACAATACATATGAGTGACATTCACACATTTTATTTAACACCACACCATAAGTGCTCCATTTATATTTGAAACATACCACATGGTGAAATAGTTATATACGTAACACTACATGAATCTAACACATCCAGTGTTGCACACAGATGCACACACACACACACACACACACACACACACACAAGGCCAGACACACAGACTCACATATGTACACACATAGACACACACACACACAGACACACACACACACACACACACACACACACACAGAACGGGAGCACATGTGCTCGCGTGCTCAAAAGCAACAACAAAATGACCTCCAAGTCCTGTGGGACATCATCAGGACACGGAAAGGTCAGGAGGTCTGGAAGCAAATCACGGTAACCATAGTCATCTCACACACAACCTCAAACACACACACACACACACACACACACTAACACACACACACACACACACACACACACACACACAATCACAATCACCCCCCCTCCCTAAACACACACACACACACACACACACACACACACACCCTCTCACACACACACACCCACACCCACACATTCACACCCCCCCTCCCTAAACACACACACACACACACACACACACATACACACATCTCTGTGCGTGCTCTGTCTACCTGCAGAAGGAACATGTTGATCTTCGCTGTATTTCTGAATTAAAAGGAATCAATGTGGGCTGGTGGCAGTGAAGGAGACCAATAAAATCGGCGTGACCTTTTCCGCACGCACGGCCCCAGCCTTCGCCGAGCTGACTGCTGGAAATGAGCTAAATTACAGCCCTGCTGAGAGAAACACTCGCAAACGCCCTCCACCAAACACCCTCCACCAAACGCCCTCCACCGAAACACCCTGCGCCGAAACAGCAGACAGAAATAAAGGTCCTCTTTTGTTTGCAGAGGTGACAACAACATAGGGGAAGGGTGTGTGGATTACTAAATGAAATGGGGGTAACACTTTATTTCACGGTTCATTTTTTAGTGTATCTACATGTAACAACGTGTAATATTATGTACACTACATTTTCTGAATTAAAAAGAATCAATGTAGGCTGGTGGCTGGTGACACTACAGTGTACATATCTAACACTACAGTGTAAGTACATAATGTCACGTTGTTACAAACTTTGTTATCCTGTACTTGCAGATATACTGTAACAGGGACAGTATGTGTTAACGTCTTCACATTACCGGTTTGTATTGCACAAATTTCAGCCCAATTTTGTATCGAATTTGTCATGACCGTCACTTTTTTCAGTATCGTAACCGATTCTGCAAGGTCGAGTATGACATCAAATGGGAGTGAGTCTCGCAATGTGGCACATTAAAGAACCTGCGTTTTTGTTTGTCTGTGATGTTCTACAACAGCCTGAAAGACCAGCATATCAGAATTTCATTGGAAGTTGGATAAAGTATCCATTGTTAATATTGGAAGTTCTGTCACCAGCAGTCAATGGAAACCATACAATAACTAGTGGTCTTGTAAACTATGGCAGACTTTAACAAGACATTCAAGAGTGCAGAACAGCAGCTGTGCATTAGGCCTAGTTCTGTCGACTGTGAACAATGACAACAACCATATCTCAGCAGCTGCACAATACAAGGGAATGTCCAAATCAACATGTAGGTATAAAAAGATATTTTGTTGCATAGCAACCACATATGGCATTAAGTGGAACTGGAATTATTTTGTGGAGCGGAGACTGAAGTGAACTAAAATTCAATTAAATAACACTTGAAAAAAGGAATTTGAAGATTGTGTCTACAAACTAATTGTGTTTGCAATGGAACTGTTGTTGTATAAAAGCAACATAACCTTCGTGTTCGTGAGGGTGTTTGTGGATATCCTCACGGGTGTGGTTACCTACAGCACTTAACTTTCGGCTTTGTGCCTGCGGCCAAACCACACCCATGAGAATATCCATGAACTCCCTCACTCCCACTTGTGTTATATTGCTTAAATATGCCCTATGAAATGCAATAAAAATGTGTAAATAAGTATTAAAAGTATAATCAGGCAGTATCGACTGTAGTGCAATACAGAAAAAAAATCAATTAAAAAGGTGTGGTAACCAGCTAAGGTTAAGACACAGTAAACAGATAAGTGGACAATGAACTTAGTACCACTCAAAGTGCAAGGAGACGTAAGTTGTATCTTTACCAGAGATGAAGTTGTCATTATAAAGTGTGATGGCATATGGCAGGAAAGATTTCCAGTATCTGTTCCTATGACAGCAAGGTTAGAGCAGTCTGTTCAATTTGAATTTGAATTTAAAATTGAATTTTTTAATTTGACAATTGCATTGGCCCAAGTTCACTGGCTGTGCATGACCCACAGTACACATCATAGTAATTGTTTTAAAGATTCATACTACTAAATTCAAAGGATTTGACATTGACAGTATCATAATTGCGGGGGAGCCACTAGAGTTTTTGGGCCCCCAAAAAAATACAACGTTGGCTCTTCTTTATCATTACTAATAATATTAATATTGTCCCCAAAGTTCCCTCTTTCAATGCTGGGCCCTTACAATTGACCCAACTTTGGCTATGCCCCTGTGTAACAAAACATGTGATCACTCACTGCCAGGCAGGTAACATTTAGACAGAGGAGCACTTCCTTGTTCACTTTGATAAATAAGACAACCATTATTCTTTAGTCATAAAACATATCACTCAAGCTTCCCCACGATACCAACAAATAAAAAACACATTATCTCAGAAGAGAGACCTTTGCCCACTTTAGCAGTAAAATACATTTGACTATTTTATCAGCTGAAGGACTACAACTATGCCTGACTCTATTTATAAAATTTGATTCATTCTGATGTTGTTACACTGTGATATACTGTGATGCAAAAAACATGTATGTCTACACTTGGGTGTCTTATATCATTTGTCCCCCATATTTTGTATGACTTTTTCATGTCAATAAGGCCTATTTTTATTTTAATTACAGAGAGAGAAAGAGGGAGAGAAGAAGAGAGTGAATTAGAGCGAGACAGACAGAGAGCACGGCATAGATGTGTAATAGCTTTGATGTTACAAGAATACAATGGCTCTTCCCCCAACACTTCCTATGTTCCTATCATTTCTCTGACTTCAGAGCCTGACCCATTGTTCATCTGAATGTTTTCATTCTCTTCAGGACAATGTTTGCACTTTGTACAGCGCAACGTCTGTATGACGTACACATCTCCACCCCTCCAGCAAAACTCTCCTCGACACTGTTGCTCGCCCACTGTCATTTACGTGACAAAGAAACGTGCTTGAGTCAAACTGTGTGACACGTTCCGCTCCCTGAGAACGAGCAGCCCAGTTAGGCCGTCACAGCAACGTTGGCGCAGCTACAACATGGTTCCTGTGACATCAGGGCAACATCTGTGCAGCGTTTGCCGGGTGGAAGCCAACGCGCGCGCCGTTGTCACGGTGACATTTTTCACGTCCACGCTAGGCTACCTCTCCATGATGGGGCCCTAATGAATCGACAACCCCCCACATCCACCCCCCCAGCCCCCACACACACCCCCACCCCCACCCCCACCTCCACCTACCCCCCTCAGCGAGTCACCCCCACTAGTGTTCTAAATGATAGATAATTAGCCTAAGTGCTAAACGTGCTGATTAAGAGTAAGGGAGGGGGGGAGAGGGAGGGCTATCGACACAAAGGAAGCTGTGTAACCACCCTGACCACACTGTCAACACTTATTATCAGTGCTGTACACACACTGCGCAGTGAGGATCATATCAACACTTGCAAGGAAATATTATTATATTGTTTACATTGTACATTATATTACAAGAAATGTTTGGGTTACACTTTATTTTGGGTTTCACCTTTTTACAGTGTATCTGCATTATGAAGTACAGTGTAACAAAATGTGTAACAACATGTAAAATTGTGTGCTACCCTGTACGATAGGGTTAGGGTAAGGGTTAGGATTATGGTTAGTATAAGGTATGTACAGTGAAAATACATAATATGACATGAAAATGAACCGTAAATTTAGTGTTACCAAATGTTTTTAGAATAAATAAATGGTGACGATAACGGCACAGAAGGAACTGGCTGAGATCTACTGTAATGGGATATGAATGTTGTTATGAGTTACGTTATGAGTTGTGTGACAGTAAAGTGTGCGTGCTGCTGTGCTGTGCTGATGTAAAATTCCAAGGAAGTTGAGTCTCTGATGGTGTTGCGTGAACAACGCTGCTGAAAGCTGATGAAATATTACATTATCGCTGAAATACCGCGATGTGAAGGGCGGTGCTCTCACGCAGTGTGTGTGCGCACGTGCGTATGTGTGTGTGTGTGTGCGTGTATGTGTGCATATGGGTCCGTGCATCTGTGTGTGTATGTGTGTGTGTGTGTGTGTGTGTGTGTGTGTGTGTGTGTGTTTGCGCATGTGAGCATGCATGTGTGTGTGAGAGCGTACGTGTGTGTGTATGTCTGTACATATGTCTGGTGAGAGTGTGTTTCAGCAGCTCAGTGAGAAGAGAGAGGAAAGAGAAGAAAGAGAAGGAAAAGAGAGGAAAAAAGAGAGAGGGAAGGGAGGAGAAGAGAGAGGGAAGAGAGAGAAGAGATAAGAGAGAAGGAGGAGAGGGAAGAGAAGAGAAGGAGGTAAAAGAGAAGAGAAGAAAGAGGAAGGGAGGGAAGAGAAGAGAAAAGAGAGAAACGAGAAGAGAGAGGAGGAGTGAAAAGAAGAGAAAAGAGAAGAGAGAGAGGGAGGGAGGGAAGAAAAGAAAAGAGAGAGAGAGAACGGCTGGAGCTTCGCTGCTTGTGTTGCTGTTGTGGAGAGTATGGGCTGCTGCTGCTGCTGCTGCTATTTTTAGGCCTGCTTGATTGCAGATTTATTCTCTGGGGGGAGTGACTGTCAGGATGGTGTCTGTATGCGTGTGTGTTTGCGTGTGTGTGTGTGTGTGTGTGTGTGTGTGTGTGTGTGTGTGTGTGTGTGCTCAAATAAATGTGTGGATTTGGGTGGGGCTGTGTATGTGTTTATGAACACACAAATTCAAAAAAGTCATGTGCATGTCTTCATGTGCGTTCTCTGTGTGTGCATGTCTGTGTACGTGTATGTCTGTGCATGCACATGTGTGTGTGTCTATGTGTGTGTGTGTGTGTCAGTGTGAGTGTATGTATGTGGTGTGTGTGTATGCATGTGTGTGTGTGTATGTGCTGTGTATATGCTGCATGTATGTGTGTGTGTGTGTGTGTGTGTGTGTGTGTGTGTGTGTGTGTATGTGTGTGTGTGTGTGTGTGTGTGTGAGTGTATGTATGTGCTGTGCATGTGTGTGTGTGTGTGTGTGTGCTGTGTGTGTATGCATGTGTGTGTGTGTGTGTGTGTGTGAGAGAGAGAGAGAGAGAGAGAGAGAGGAGGGGAGGGAGATGGCAGAGAGGAGTCTTTGGGAGGCACAGCTGTCACTCAGGGTGGATATAAAATGGCTCATTTCCGCTAGAGAAGCTCCCTTGTGTGTTGCTGCTGTGTCTGCTAATCTCAAGAGACACAGAGAGAGAGACAGAGAGAGAGACAGAGAGAGAAATATAGAGAAGTGAAAGCAAGAGAGAGAGAGAGAGAGAGAGAAATATAGAGAAGTGAGTGAGAGAGACAGAGAGAGAGAGAGAGAGAAACAGACTGACAGACAGACAGACATGTGCCTGTGTGTGTGTGTGTGTGTGTGTGTGTGTGTGTGTGCGTGCGTGCGTGTGTGATGGTGTTGGTGTGTGTGTTTATGTGTGTGTGTGTGTGTGTGTGTGCAAGTGCATACACGCGTGTGTGTGTGTGTGTATGTGTGTGTGTAAGAGGGATTTCTCATCAGTTTGGATTAGCCTCCATTTTGACAGGCTGATGGGAAATCTGATAGCAGCTTCTCCAGCTGCAGCCAAGAACATCCACTGGCCCTGCCAACCTGCCGCCAACATGCCAGAGATGCTGTCTCCTAATTGCTACTGCCAAGTATACATGCAGCTACAACCACTGGGTACACACACACACACACGCACGCATGCACACACACATGCACGCACACAGACGCACACTCATTCGCTCACACACATTCACATTCAAATTCACATTCGCATTCACATTCACACACACACACACACACACGCTCGTACACACACACACTCACACACACACTTACACACATACATTCATAAATACAAACACATTTTATTCTAGAAAAACAAGTACAGTACAAACACACTTACAGTTACAGTACATTCACCCATGTGATCTCCCACACAGACACATGCACACATATTCAGACATGTGCACGTGGCTTTCCACAACAAGGGCAAATAGTTGAAGTGACAGTGAGGATCGTGTGTCACCATACCTTACTGCCTATATGAAGAATACCGAGTGACAGAACTTAAAACAGAGTAGAGAGAAAGAGAAATGTAAAGAAATAGAGAGAGAGAGAGCAAGATGTAGAGAGAGAAGAAGATAGAAAGAAATAATAGAGAGACAGAGAGACTGATAAAAGAGAGACAGAAAGAGAGAGAGACAGAGAGAGAGGGATACAGCAAAAAAAGAGGAAGGTAGAGCGGAAAAAATAGAGAGCTATCTTCTGTGGAAAGCATCCTGACAGAACAAAGGCAGCGCACAACAACTGGATTGGTTTGTAGCTGTCAGCAGCAATGCTGCTCAGCGTCAGACTGTGGTTTTTAACCCTTGCCACGCCACGCCATGCCACGCCACGGTACGCCACGGTACGCCATAGCGATTGCTGCTGCTGCTGCTGCTGCTGTGGTGGTGGAGAGGAATAAAATGGGGATTCTGTGGCAGAACTCTGCGGAAGGGGAGACAGGACAGACAGTGGTGCAGCATGATGAACACACAAAGGCCGTTCGTCAGAGAGCAGACAGAGAGAGAGAGAGGGAGAGGGAGAGAGTGAGAGCAGAGAGAGAGAGGGGAGAGAAATGGAGAGAAAGGGAGAGAGGAGAGCAGAGAGAGAGGAGAGAAAGGGAGAGTGGGAGCAGAGAGAGAGAGAAAGGGAGAGAAAGGGAGAGAGTGAGAGCAGAGAGAGAGAGAGGGAGAGAGAGAGTGGGAGCAGAGAGAGAGAGAGAGAGGAGAGAAAGGGAGAGAGTGAGAGCAGAGAGAGAGAGAGAGGAGAGAAAGAGAGAGAGTGAGAGCAGAGAGAGAGGAGAGAAAGGGAGAGAGTGGGAGCAGAGAGAGAGAGAGAGAAAGGGAGAGAAAGGGAGAGAGGAGAGCAGAGAGAGAGAGAGAGGAGAGAAAGAGAGAGAGTGAGAGCAGAGAGAGAGGAGAGAAAGGGAGAGAGAGGGATAGAGTGGGAGCAGAGAGAGAGAGGAGAGAAAGGGAGAGAAAAGGAGAGAGGGAGCAGAGAGAGGAGAGAAAGGGAGAGAAAGGGAGCAGACGGAGAGAGGAGAAAGAGGGAGTGGGAGAGAGGGAAGAGAGAAGAGAGAGGGGGTGGGGTAAAGGGGGGGGATCTCCAGACTGCACCATCCCATCCCCCCTTTTTTTCTCTCTCGCTCACTTTCTCTCTCTCTCTCCAGTTTAATAAGTCTCTGTCATCGACTGGATGAAGGCAATACCCTCTGTGCATGTGTGTGTGTCTGTGGGTGTGTGTGTGTGCATGCACGCGCGTGCGTGTGTGTGTGTGCCTGTGTGTGTGTTTCCACATGTGTGTGAGGGGGGAATGTATGTGGAACAGCACATTTATTGGTCTGAATATGGCCAAGAACAACGGTGCCTTACTTCAGTTGAGGGTGTGTATTTGTGTATGTGTGTGTGTGTGTATGTGCACGTATGCGTGTGTCACACCACAATGCATGTGTGTGTATGTGTGTGTGTGCACGTGTGTGTGTCTGTGTGTGTGAAAGACTCGATTTGAGTTCATGTGTGTGTGTATCTGTGTGTCTGTGTGTGTGCGCTCTTGGCAGTGGCAGAGGATGGCTGGCATGTTGGCACGGTCTCTGGATCGCCATTTGGCCCTGCCTGCCTGCCAAACAGTCATCCAGACCCTGGTGCCCCAGTGCCAGCAATCCAGAGGGGCCAGGCACCTCACTCACACCTCCCAGGAAACTCTCAACCCTCAACCCTCTCCCTTACACACACACACACACACATACACAGACACACACAGACACACACACACACACACACACACACACACACACACACACACACACACACACACACACACACACACACTCTACCAAACCCTCTCCACTTCCTGCAGAATACAACAGATGAAAAGATCCATCGTTATTTGACACCCCCTCAAGTAACCACTTGGTCGATGTAATTATGTGCAGTTCATTACACAACGCTAATGATTCAATAATATCAGGAACCTTCTGAATCTGTTCATTTATTTTAACATATTTTTTTACAAGGCAACACTGAATGTGTCTGACACATATGTTACTTACTCCACGCCCGAATGTGTCTGACACATTGTTGTTACTTAACTCCATTGCCTGCTAAAACTAAGGCAGCGTTTCTGGGTCTGTTTGTGTTTATGTAAAGTTGTGTGGAATGTCCCATCCATCCTGTCGTCTGCGGGCTCCGCACATGCAAAGCAGCCTTCAGTGGAAAGGGGGGGGGGGGGTTATACACGCAGAAGCCCAGCGGGGTGACCCAAACCACTGCATAGCCGAGCTGTGACTCCTGCCCGCCAATATAAAAAAACAACATGGCTCACAGGCCTTTGACTCCTCGCTCGAAGGGCATTCCAGTGGCTGATAAAGGACTCTGGTATGAAAATGGCTGTGAACCACTGTATCATAAGACCTGCTGGAACAGAGAGAGAGAGAAAGAGAGGGAGAGAGAGAGAGAGAGAGAGAGAGAGGTGCTACAAACCCACCACCCCTAAAATATAATTTCCTGAAACAAGAGTGAGGGATTGAGGCACTATTTCTCTCTGCCCCCCCCCCCCCTTCCCCCTTCCCCCACTTCCCTCCCTCCATCTCTCTCTCGCTCTCTTTCCCTCTTTATTTTTCCCCTCTTTCCTTTGCCGACAACTGGGCTATTACTGCACAGAGTGCTTTGTCCGTGAGTGCGCCAAGCTCGGCAGGCTCTCTGGCAGGCATGTAGGGAGCATGTTTTTCAGAGATGTTTTTGTCTGCTGTAGCTAGGGAGGAGAAGAAAGACAAGGACGGGGAGAAAGAGAGAGAGAGAGAAGAGAGGGAGCGAAGACAGACAAGGAGGAAGGGAGGGAGATGAGTGAAGGAAAAGAAAAAAAAAGGATTGAGAGAGAGAGAGAGAGAGAGAGAGAGAGAGAGAGAGGAATACAGATCAGAAAAAAATATTGGCCCGCATGGACGAGAGGAAAGAGTGAAAGGGGGATAGATGCAAAGGAGGAGAAAGAGTAGGAGGGGATGGACACAGGGAAAGGGAGAGAGAGACAGATAGAGTGGGGGGTGACAGAGACAGACAGAAAGACAGTTAAAGGTAAAGAAAGTGTGAGAAAAAGAGGGAGAGACAGAGAGAGGGGGGGGAGAAAGAGCAAGATAGAGAGAGGGACGGAAAGAGGTAGAGACAGAGAGAGGGAAAGAGAGAAAGAGAGACAAAGAGAGAGAAAGAAAGTAATAGGAGGAGAAGATGAAGAGATAGAGAGAGAGGGAGAGAAAGAGATAGAGAAACAGAGAGAGAGACACACACACACACAGGGCCCCCAGGAGGAGGGTCCAAACAGCTGGCTGGACTTGGCGGCAGGCCCACACCTGCACACTCAATCCAGGGCGCTTTTGCTGTGCAGCTCCTTCTCCTTCTCCTTCTCCTACTCCTGCTCCTTCTCCTGCTCCTCCTCCTCCTGCTCCTCCTCTTTCTCCTTCTTCTGCTCCTTCTCCTTCTCCTTCTCCTTCTCCTTCTCCTGCTCCTTCCCGTTCTCCGTCTCCTGCTCCTTCTCCTGCTCCGTCTCCTTCTCCTTCTCCTCTTTCTCTTTCTCCTGCTCCTTCTCCTCTCCTTCTCCTGCTCCTTCTCCTTCTCCTCTACTTATCTTTCTCCTCTCCTTCTCCTTCTCCTCTCCTTTCCCTTCTCCTTCTACTCTCCTTCTCCTCCTCGTTCTCCTTCTCCTTCTCCTGCTCCTGCTCCGTCTGTGGCCTCCGTCTCTCTGCACTCTGCACTTTGGCTCTGGCATGGTGTGTGGGAGCCCCAGCGCCCCAGCTTCACACCAATCTGATTTATTTCCATCCGGAGCTGCACACACTAAATGTCAGCAAACCCACAGCATCTCTCAGGGCTGAATAAATCTAAAGCCGCAGTTCGCAGTTCGTTTTTTTGTGTGTGTTTTACGTAAAAAAGCGGCCCAGAAACACAACAGCACTAGACTAGGAGAGAGAGAGAAAGAGAGAGAGAGCTGGGAAAGCCATGTGTTTGAGAGTAAAAAAAAAAGCACAATAAATTTCTGATACTGGCATGCAGCATGAAATTCCCTCGTGAACTTTTGGAGGAAAAATGTGATAATTTGCTCCAGCAGGACATGTAATGTTACCAGAAATGTGTCATTAAAGCATATATATTATCAACGTACTATTTATGGCTGTTGTTGCTATGTACTTTGGTATTTCTTTTTGGTGTAAACAACAGGCAGACTAATACAATACATAAGGTGTGTGTTTTTGTGTGTGTGCGCGTACGTGTGTGTGCGCCCGCATGAGTGTCTGTGCAGGTGATTTCCAGACTGGATGTTATCTGCCAGCAACAATATTTTGTTTGATGGTACACAGTTTCCTGGTAAGCCCAAACCTATAGGATTACCCTCAGGTGACAACAGTCATCCTTCCTTCCATGATGGTGTCGAAATATCTACATGCAGCATGCATATGCATCTATATGCTTTCCATTGAATGTCACTTTCAAACACTTTCATTCTTGTGGTAGCATACGCAGCAAAAATTGGAGAGTTAAAATTTTAGAGTTTAATATTTTAGAATTGATTTAACTCCTAAAGTGTAATTTTAACATTTTCGGATTTAAATGGTGTCCAAAGTCGAGATTATTTTACATTGGAAAGTGTTCATTTAAATCTGGAGAGTGTGGAGCATTATAAGCCCTCAAAAGTGTTAAAATTCAACTCGGTAGCAGTCTTTTTTGCTGTGTATGTACATTTCACAGCTTTCTACAATGAGGTCTTGAACCTGAAGCGCAGCATACAAGGCCATCTCAGGAGATGGCTGAGGAGAACGAGAGGCATATTCGCCTGGTGAGTGTGCTGAGGATGTTGGGAGGGTGGGGAATGTTCCTCACGCCAGGCTGACTAATGATGTTGCTTCTGCATAAACAAGCCCAGCTGCCCACCCCTGCCCACCCCCATCTACCCCTCCTGATGAGCTGGCCTGAGTGAACGTGCTATCAGATGCATGGTCATTACCGCATTGGACACGGTGTGGGGCAGGGGAGAACAGTGCGTGTCCATTAACTGCAGTCCTCAGTTGACTCATCAGCAATGTTGTGGGTGGCCATTTTGGAGGTCCATTTTAGGTCATCTTGAAGGTGTGTCAGGGGTTTTTATGGGTTAATCTTCATGTCCTGACTTCACCCTGGTGATTCTGGCATGAGTTTTTCCAAAGTGAATGGTGTATGTAACAGGCAACAAGTAAGGTGTAAGAACACACATTTTTTGAACTTATGAAGCTAGTCATTTCCGTCGCCTGACACAATACTAGAAAAATATTGTGTTAAGAATGATGAAAGATTAAATATCTATTTCTGAACTGAAATGCACTTCAACACGGAAAGCCCCTCTTGTGCACACAACGATGCCAGAGAATGTTTTGTGAATGTTTTCTCACAGCTATTAATATCATGGTCTAAATGTGGCTCGCTACAATACAGGTGTGTACCATGTACATTCTCCAATTAACTTAATTATTAGTATTGAGGAAAAACATCGACAGCCAGCTAAGCATGTTATTTACCACATGGCTATTACATGCTTAAAATTAGATTCTGTGTCATTTGATTTAATCAATGTGATTAAATCTCTGGACTCTTGATGACTACGTAATTGAAACTGGAAGACATGAATGACAGAAGATTGCTCTTGACATCATGTCACCTGAAAGCAAAAAGCCACCCATATTAGGGTATGTGAGCCTGCTGGAATGTGGCAAGGTCAGGTGAAATACCAGCCATGCTATTCCCATGAAGCATCGCACCATTCTGACTCACACTTGTAATTTTGCTGTAATCACAAAAATGTTACATATGTGACCACACCTGACTTTACAACATTACAACCTAACATTAGCTTTTACATGGTTAAGGGCATTGTCTATATATAGCCCAAGTCACACATCAGAATAAGGAAGACTGAAACATCTCTGCTTAACTAACTCTATGCTAATATTGTTACTAAGTTATTCCCTTCATTCCCTTCAGGAAATGGCTTTTTGTTTTGTTCAAATGGTTAAGTATAGAATTTTTGTGGTCATTACCTTAATTAATTAAAACATGGTACACCTGTCCACTGACGTGAATGTTCTCACACACAATCTTTTAGAGAACACGTCATTCTTTATCAGTTGTCTGTTACAAGTAACCCACACTTCAACATTTCTGCCTGTGCTGCAGCTTTTGTATGTCTAGACTTATTACTAAATGCATCTTGAGTTTCAATTTGGCTGCAGACTACTTCGTTGGATCCCCTGTTGTTCGCTATAAAATATTTTTTATGTAAAAAAATATTTTGTCTCAACGTTGACTTGGAGCTAGCCTACCCCGGGGAGTATTCCAAAAATTCCTGAGAATAAATCAGATTATATCAGAGCTAGATGAATATTGTAAATGACAGAGCTTCACGTGTGGATTAAAATCTACATAAATGTAACATCTAGGCTACATTTGTCTTGGATATGGTTGTGTTTCATTTGATAAGCAATCGGGTAGCTATTTCACTTTATGTTAAAACTTAACAGATGTTGAAACGTAGCCTAACTGAATTTTATTCTGTTTAGTTATTTAGAAAAAAAGCTGATTTTGATATAAATCTATGCTGATGGTTGAGCTGTTAGGCTAATTGAGAACCGCTTCTTCTGGCAACTAATCTTTCAGATTTGCATAAGATATTAATGGATGAACGTCTTCCCCAGTGAAGCAGTGCAGGGGATATAGTGTAGTAATTTATTAATCTCATCGGCGGAACTGACATTGAAAATAAAGTAAATGTCAGTTTCCTTTGGAAACGCGAGAAGGTTTTACATATAAGTGGCTGGTCATTTCAAATGGAGTAAAGTTCTCATTGCTTTATGGCCGTTTTATCTTCAGTTAGAGACCCAAGAGATAACATCCAGCGGCGTAATCTGACCAGGGCAGAATGAGAAATGTCTGTTTTGGTGTTGTGCCAGGTCAGCCTGATGGAACATGTGACAAAAGCCTTAAGTCCTGTGCTCTCGCGCAAACAAAACGTGTCCTTTTACTGCCGACATAGCGAAAGGAGCAGTCACGTTTTCTGTAGAGTGCCGATTTAACCTCACGGTAAAACATGATAACGAGGACCTCATTTTATGGTGCTTACCACCCATTTACAATACCAACCGATGCATGCACCTCATCATACAGGTAATAATAGGCTGCTCGCAATAGTTTGAAATAAATAGCTTTGATGAAGGGCTGCATTTGCAGTTTCCTGTGATTTATTCAGAGAACAAATATCGTGGTGTTTAATGAGCTGGAAACACACAAGAACACCTCTGGTTCAAAAGAAGATTCAAGTAGAAGAAGTAATAATAATAAAAAAAAACAATAGCATGTGATTTTTCAGGCTGATAGAAGACTGTCCCTTCATAAAGTACAGGCTCTAGTATTTCTCTAGGCAATATAATTACTGCATTAAGAGTATTCAGCCCCTACCATCAGCCCATTAATATTGCAGACAAAGAACCAGTTTATCACAGACTAAGAGTCTGTGTTTGAATCATTTGGGGAAAAATTGTAAACAATGGACCATATCAGGATGTAAGGGATGGGTGGACATCCACACTGTGAGTGGAGCTGTAGACAGGAGCCCGAGTGATGAAGTGAGGTGTGGAGAGAAGAGGAGAGGAGAGGAGACGAGAGGTGTGGAGAGGGGAGAAGACAGGAGAGGTGTGGGCATTAGAGGAGAAAGAAGAGGAAAGGAGTGCCTTGTGCCCACCAGGCAGCCATGGTCAAGTTCACCGGCAACAACAATTAATTAACTTCCTTCCTCAGGCTCCTACTGGACCCTACTGCCCTCCACCCCCACCCCCCAACATTCACCCACTCTACACACCTACACACACACACACACATGTACACACACACACACACACACCCCTCTAGAGACCAACTTGGACCAAAGACACAGACACAAACACACACACACACACACACACACACACACACACACACACACACACAGACTCCCTTTAGACCAACTTGGACCAAATGCACGTGCGCACACACACACACACACACACACTCCCTTGGACCAAATGCACATGCACACACACACACACACACACACACACACACACACACACACACACACACACACACGCACACGCACACGTGCACAACCACACCAGACAAAAAAAACCCTAATAAGCATCCCTTCCGACAGTGCCACAAGCACCTGTTTGTGGCCGGGGAGATGACTGACACACACACACAGCCACAGACAGGCTGCCCTGCAAATAAAGGCACTGGTGCAGTGTGGTGTGGTGTGGTGTGGTGTGGTGTGGTGTGGAGTGAGGGGGATTCTGTGGGATGGGTTAGAGAGACAGACAGACAAGCGGCACACAATGGGAGAATTAGGATGAGTGGCTTGCGCGTGCTTACACAGCAAAACCATCCGCCAGCGCCCCCACTGAAGAGGGCTTGCTTATCTACGCACACATACGCAACACAAAAAAAATAAAGAAACGCCAGAGCAGGGGATGAAGAATGACGTCTTAGGCTAATGCAGCCAGCGAACGAGGATGTGGATGTGTGGATCCATGAGGAGGGGAGGCTGAGAGGGAAAAGCGTATGGATGGGGAGGGGGGCAGACGGGGAGGGGGGGTGGTAGAGAATGATCATCTCTTGGGCAGTGTGTGTATGTGTGTGTGTGAGTGTGTGTCTGTGGGTGTGCATGTGTGTTCGTGTGCGTGCGTGTGTGAGCGTGCGTGTGTGTGTGTGCGCGTGTGTGCGAGCGTGCATGTGTGTGTGTGTGAGCGAGCGTGTGTGCGAGTGTGCCTGTGTGTGTGTGTGTGAGGGGGTGGCTTCCCTTTGTCTGAGCTGCTCTCTGTTTCATTAACACATCAGGAGAGCCCCTTCCCCCAGACAGAGCACTGCTCAAGACCACGTGTGTGTGTGTGTGTGTGTGTGCGCGTGTGTGTGTGGTGTGTGCCTCCGTGTGCATGTGTGTGTGTATGTGGAGGGGAAGGGAGGGAGGGTGTGTGTGTGTGTGTGTGTGTGTGTGTGTGTACTTGTGTGTGTTTCCGTGTGCATATGCGTGTGTATGTGAAGGGTAGGGGAGGGTGTGTGTGTGTGTGTGTGTGTGTGTGGGTCCTAATGCCTGCTCTGTATTCATTATCGCCTCTGCCTGCTCCCCTGCCCACCACGGCCAACAGTAATTGATAATTAAAGAGCAATAACGCAGCGGTCAATGCAGTCTCACTGCAGGAGTGCCCAAAACCCCATACACACACACACACACACACACACACACACACACACACACACACACACACACACACACACACACACGTGTACCAGTAAAGCATATATACAGACAGGGAAGTAACAAAAAAATGGGGAATAACAGAAAAACTAATTTACAAAATCATATATATCGTCATATCATGTCATATATCATATTATTAATCGACCTCCTAACTGTGTCAGTATCAGCTATTTCCATTTAATTAATAACAAATTTATTTTGGAAAGATGTTTTGTTTTATGTTATTTAATTACATTACTTATATTGCAACAAATTAATTTCCTGTGTTTGTTTTTTCCCCCTTTTTATTACATAAAAATACTCTGTCATCTCCTATAGTGTATTTTTTTAAACATTTACAGAGACACACAAACTCACACATACACACACGTAGAGCAAGCAATAGAAAGAGAAAGCAAGAGCGAGAGGAAGAAAGAGCGCGAGCTAGATCAATATCATGATATGCAGACATATTGATTCCGAGGTAGATTTTTGTCATGGGTACCTCGTGGATACAATCTTACAAACGGCGTATTCTGATCAATGCCCAGGATAACATCGGCGCACAATAGCTCGGTCCTCGTGCACGCCCCACAAGGGGCTGAGTGGAGCCCAGCACAACAACAGCACTGGGGCCAGTATTGGCAGAGTGATGGATGACACCACATGATGGTGAGATGATAGAAGCAGCTGAAACACAATGAAAAGCAGAGAACCAGCCTGTTTGAGGAAATATTCAAACAAGTAAAAAATATGAGAAAATATAAAACATAATCGTATAAAATATATCATGTATGTAAATAGCTCTAAGGTCAGTATGTAGCTGAATGTAAATTATGTTATTATTGTAAAATTATTTTATTTCACTGACCACATGGATAGATTTTATGTAATTTTCAAAATTGTTAGCTCCGGCAGCACCATAATAGAGAGAGATTTTTTTTTTCTTCATCCACTAAGACTATAAAAGATTAAAAACACCCACACCTTTTATCAAGGCCTGTTGGATCAAATTCTCACCATAAATTTGATTTCACACAATTCTTATCATAGGTCACCTCAGCCCTGGTTTATGCATTGCTAAATAATATACGTCTTTGTGCCTGTCAAGATGTTCCTCAAAAAAATCCGACATTTGAGTCCATCAGTGGAAAAGGAACAGACAGCCATGGATGCGTATTACTCTGCTTGAAATGCATTTAGCTTGGATATGAAGATTCAATCTGCTGTCAACAGGGTGTAATTAGAGAGGGAGGGGGTGAAAGTGGGGTGAGGGGTGGGGGGGGGTAAGACAGCTCTTCGCTTGATTAAACAAAGATCCATGAGCTATAAAATATCAGTGGCTGGTTAAGTGACGCCACGGTTCTCTATCTTGCTCGCCGTGCTGGCCTGAGGACAACTGACACTCAACACACTTCTGCATATGGTTTGTTACAGTAGAAAACCAGCTGACCTGTGATCAGTTTTAAAAATGTGTAATCTAATATCATGTTTTGTATGTTGTATGTAAACAGAACATACTATGAGTTAGTAAAAAAAAGACACATCTCGTTATTTGAGTTAGTTCCAAGACATATCTAATAATATGAATCAGTGTTAAGACATGTCTAGTACTCCAAGTCAGTTAATGTGACTTATGTGACGTCTAATGATCAGAGTCAGTTTTCAGGCTTGTTTAATAATCAAAGACTTGAGAAAAGACATACGGACCCTGAGGCAGTTAAGGAGAGCAAACACAGCAACATGCACACCTGCACTAACTCCTGACCTACAGTCAGACACCCACCCCCCAAGCACACACACACACACACACACACACACACACACACACACACTTTCCCATGGGAGGAAGGAGAAAGTCTGCAAGTGGAGAGAGAGCAGGAGGAAGAAAGGGAGAGACAGACAGAGTGAGAGAAAGAGAGAGTGAGAGAGAGAGAAAAGGAGAAAGAGTGAGAGAGAGAGAAAAGCAAACAGCCCAGGTGAAATGCTTTGTCTGTGGGACCTTTTGCCACCTCTTCTCAAAGCCACTTTCATCTGCCTAAAAACATTCTTCCCTCTCTCTTTCCCTCCCCTCCTTCTCTCCAAGGAATACATCACAGAAAAAAAACATGAAAACCATGCGAGCGCAAGGCCCAGCCCCGAGTCAGCCAACGCCACACTCCGCAGCTGCTGCACCGAATTAAAAATCAAAGTTTGCTCAGGAGGTGTCTTACCAGTGTGCAGTTCAGAGTGGAAGCGCTTCCAAGCATATCTGATGGACCCCTTTCAGCTTAGATAAACAGCCCTTTTACAAACAGAAGACATGAAATGGTGGGCATTTGAATCTGTTTTCATGCCAAAAAGTATCAGAGCAAAGATTCAATATCTCAAGCCCCCAGGATAACATAGATTTTTTTTTTTGCTTTCTTCAAAAATCATATCAGTACTGAAGCTGACATGAGAGTCTTGGAGCAACATTTGTACAGTATAAAAAATAATACCTGCATCACCTCTATTGGTATTCTATAGCTTTGTGGTGTATATCCTTTTTGCAGACAGTCTCAAAGTGTCAGAATGTCTGTAGATAAAATTCAGTGAAGGGTCTTGTTTGCAGATTCCATATCCAGGGTGAATATTAACTTGAAAAAATTGTAAACCTTTACCAACTACTGGCATTCAATGTAAAGCGCTTCAGGTACTCTGCTGAGATATGCATTATATAAATGCAGTGCATTACCATATAAATTGTAAACCTAACCAGGGACTCAATATAAAATCTTTATTTTGTTTCCAAAATCTACCAGTCATATTTGCATCCCTGCTCCATATGCTCTTTAGGCAATAGTGAAGACATTAATCTTGGATGTGAATGATGATACACTGCTTTGCATTTCTACACCACTTAAAGAGTTCATGACATTGAGGCTCTAAGAGGGGCTGCTAATAAGACTGCTGTGTGAGAAAAATACATTCTCCACCCTCCACTATCAAACCTAAGCTTTATATACTGTAACTAACTACAAAAGAATAAGTTCAGATTACTTTAAAAAAATGTGTGAATACTTGTTGCCTCAATTGAGTTAAGTAAATGTAAAGATTCTCTTTCAGGTAATGCATACGTAAACATAACTTGAAATAGAACAATTACATTTAGTGGTCACTTTATTTTATGGTACCTGTAACAGTGTATCTACATTATAAAGTACTGTGTAACAATATATAACATGATGTATTACACTGCATCTTAGGGTTAGGGAAAGGGTTAGGATTAGAGTTAGTGTTAGGTATGTACAGTGTAAGTAGTGCATAATATTACATGTTGTTACATATAGATACACTGAAAAAGAACCTGAAAAATAAAATATTAACCATTCACTTATTTGGGGCAACGCGTTCTCACCATTTTCTTTAGGTAAGCTGGAGTTTTTTACATTGAACAGAGACATGATCCCAACGGCCTGTTCTGCTATCAACCCATAACTTAATCTTATCGCGGCATCAGCAAAGCTCTGTGTGTTTTAGAGCAATATAGCAATAAACTATTTACAGGCAGCTCTTCATTGGGGGTGACCTTAACAGTTCTTAAGGTCACGTTTTCACACATTTGGCTAATGTCTCAGCAAAAAATGATAGCTCAGATGTTCTCCTGATAATGTAAATAAGGGTTCAGTGGATATTTCACATCATGAGATAAATGCTTTTGAAAAAAAGGGCATACAGGTGCCTTATCTTTCAGCCTCCCTTCAACTGGAGGACAATTTGACTATGCTGTTAGCACGTGTTTGTGCATGTGACTGTGGCAGTGGTGGCTTGACGCCCAGCTCCCATTAAGAGAGAAATGAAGCCCTATGTCACTTAGCATATCTGCTGGAGCACTAGGTGAATGGGCAACCTGATACAGGAAGTGGAGTGGGGAGCATTCAAAGTGGACCAGCAGGCAGTCGAGGGGTCAGCCACTGGGCACTTGACGCTTGACTTGAGTGGGGGTGGAGGGAGGGAGTGTGTGGGGGGTGAAGTAGGGAAAGAGAACAGAAAACGCCAGGGCCCCTTCCGCTTACTTACACAACACCGTTGTGAGTGAGCTTAAAGCAACACAATGTTGGATTTGCTTGTGGGATCCCCTTTTGTCGAGAAACTGTATTGTCTGTAGCAACTGTCGTAAAATCTAAAAACGCATCTGTTGATGCTGGGGGACTTCCATGTGGACAGGACTGATGTATGTTCAACTACCATGTGTTCAACCATGTCTGGTGAGGTAAACAAAGCTAATAGGGAACATTAAATATCTTTAAATAACGTTGGCCTGTGGTTCTTATATGGTTATTTTAAGAAGTTGGCAAGTAGGCTATCCTTACAGCACGACAAAAAACCCCCAATACAGTTGTAATCTACAATGGTTATTTATTAGAACGCAAAGAATTTATACTTGTCCAGCAGTAGCCTAACAGTGCCAAGACACCATTAGTGAGGCGAGTGACTCCAGCGAAAGCGAAAGTGGGGCCAATACCCTAATCTAGGCTCTAATGTTATCACTTTCCTGCTTTCTCTTCTTTCCATCTCTCCAACTTGGTTTTCTTGGTGTTTTAGCCATGGCAACTGCTTGTTCTCACTCGTTCTCGTTTTTTTTTTTTACCATTTATGGTTCTAACCCCGTTTACCTATCATATCCCATATATTGAAATGGGTGGTATGTGACGGGGTGGTAGATGTTTGGTGACATGGTTCCTACCCGAGCCCTGAAGTAGTTGCATAGTGCCAGTGTAGAGGATACAGGCACTCTCAAGTGATGACAAAGGTGTAATCGAACCTATTTTGAGTTGTTGTACCATCAGTATGGTTTTGAAAATGTAGTTTAAAGGCTGAAAAACCCACATAGTGTTGCTTTAAGACGACGACTCCCAGGCCCACTGCTGATTACCTCTAGCATTTGGATCTTAGTCACAGCTGCAGCATTTTGCACAACACAACTGTAATCCCACAGGCTTTTTTTCCCTCTCTTTTTTTGTGCAGCATTTTCCCTTCACTGGCTTTTTATTCTCTATCTCTATCTCTCTCCCTCTCCCTGTCTCCCTCTGTCTCTCTCTCTCCCTCCCTCCCACTCTCTCTCGTTCGTACTGTCTCCCTCTCCATCTCTCTCTCCCTCACTCTCTCTTTGTCTCTACCCAGAGGTCAGTATTCTACCCTCTTGATGCTGTTGGTTTAATGAGCATATGATTTAATTCAACTCTGCTAATATGCACAAACTCCCTGTGTAGAATAGTGTGTAAGACACACACACACTTACAGATGCAAGGAGACACACACAAAACACACACACACACACACACACACACACACACACACACACACACACACACACACACACACACACACACACACACACACACACCCACACACACATCACCATGACCACACAATGAAATTTTTCTTTAAATAATAATAATGGTGCAGCAACTATACATACAAACACAGACCTAGAAACACAGACACAGACAGAGACACACACATACACTCACACACACAAACACACACCAAATAGTGCAGTCAGCTATACATACAAACACACAGAGACACAGATACACATAGACAGACACCAACACACATGCACAATAAACACACACACAGACACATATACACATGCGTGTGCACACTTACACACACACACACACACACACAGAAAGTCAGTCAGAGGGGGTCACCGTTTCTTCTTTGTCTCTCAGGTAATCTGAGCGCTTGGGGCACAGGACCGCCACCCCAGCAGGATAATAGACGTCATTTGAAGATTTGTCACATTAGTGGCAGGGAGGGGGGCTTAAACTCACTAATGTTACACTTTAACAGCAATCTGGGGCCCTCAAATGCACCGTGTGTCCCTGTGTGTCACTCTCCCGCCCCCCCACCAATAACGGAGATTAGCTAGAAGAGTGAGGCAGCCAGTCAGTAAGACAGAGAGAAAGAGAGAGAGAGTGAGGAGAGAGAGAGAAAGAAAGAAAGAGAGAGAATCCAGAGAGAGAGAGACAGGGAGAGAGAAAACAAGACAGAGCTGACGACCGGCGTCCGGCCACAATCCCCTGTAACGCTTACGCTTTTTACAAGTAGCAGAGAAACTAATTAAACACCCAAATCCCCAGATGGAATTTTCATTCAAAGTGTTTTTTTTTTTTTAAGGACAACATGGCGCTTGTAAGAGGCATGCAGCATGAGGTTGGCCTATATATTCCCCTATATCGCTTTTGTTCTTTAAAATACTGGTATTTTGGGGCCTTTTTTTAAAAAGGAAAAGATGGAGGGAAAGATGCGTATGACCGCAGAATCCTATTATCCGGTAACGGCCAAGTTATGTGCCAGAATGGACTAATGTAGCCATGTCTATTGAAGCATAATCCACACAGATTTTAATTGCTGTTCCCCTGGGGATGGGGGAGGGTGTGTGTGTGTGTGTGCATGAGTGTGTGTGTGTGTGTGTGTGTGTGTGTGTGTGTGTGTGTGTGTGTGTCTTGCCAAATCCGCTGAGGATGAAAAAGGAAGTGGTAACACTCTCCAGACTATTTATTCTTCCAGAAAACAGTGTTAAGATGTTGCTTTGCTAATGAGGTTTTTAATTCTTTTGTTGCATGTGATCTTATTGTGCCATTACTGATTGTTTTAATGACCTTCAGCAGATGTGTGAAAGTTACAGCCACCAGCAAGATCAAATGTGAAAAAAAAATCCTCTGATAAACAAAGATAAACATCACAAAATTCCTCAGTAATTCTCTTTTAACATCAATAAAACAAAAGTCTAGGGCAATTCTATAATGTTATTGTCTGCTCTGGGCTGTCCACTAATGGACATGTTTGAGCCGGCTGTGATGTGTCTGCATGTTTGTGTGACTTCTCCATTATGGCTTTGTAATCACATTTTCCCCCTGCCGCTGATGGTTGGCTGCCATAGACGTCAGATTCTATTTCTCTGGGTGGATGAGACGCGCCGCGCTGCCGTGGCTGATGTTGGAGAGAAAGACAGAGAAAGAGAGAGAGAAACAGGGAAAGAAAGCGGAAGAGAGAGACAGAGAGAAAAAGAAAGAGAAGAAAGAGAAAGAGAGGGGGGAAGAGAGAAAGGGAGAGAAAAAGATAGAGTGAGAGAGAGAGAGAAAAAGAAAGAGAAGAGAGAGAGAAGGAGGCAACTATAGAGAGAGAGAGATGGCTAAGGAATCAAATATGACTCATTTCTCTTTCATTTTGTTGATGACACTGACACAGAATGAAAGCACTCCATCAGCACAGCAATAATGAAAAAAAGGATAACCTTTCTTTTCCTCTCTGCCACTGTCTATCTATCTGTCCTCCTCCCTTTAAAAAAAGGAAAGAAAGAAAAAGGAAAAGAAAACACAGCTCTCTAAGCACAAAAAAACACTGCTCTTTCTTCTGACAGTTGAAGGGCGCTGGGGAAAGTTGTAGTCAGTGAAAGATTTTCCAGCGTGTTTAGGCAAACAAACAGAAACTCTCTGAGCACACAGGACAAAAAAAGCAAAGAAAGAAAAAAAAACTATGTGGAGAGGATAAGGGTTAGATAAGACCTCTTATGTAAGACTGTTACAAATACACACAGCTTAGCAACACAGGTGACTGAGGGTTGATGTGTGTGTGGCAGGCTATATGCTAGTTTGTGTTTGTGTGTGAGGGTGTGTTTGTGTGTGTGTGTGAGTGTGTGTGAGAGAGAGAGTGTGTGTGTTTTTATGTTTGTGTTTAATTATTAAGTGTGTGTGGATGTATAAAAATGATTAAGCATATGCCATCATACAAATTATCTTTCCCATTATCAATGAGTTAGTCACTGTGTGTGTGTGTCACTGTGTGTGTATGTGTGTACCCACGCATGCGCTTAAGAGTCACAGTTTGTGTGTGTGTGTGTATGTGTGTGTGTGTGTGTGTGTGTGTGTGTGTGTGTGTGTGTGTGTGTGTGTAAGTGTATACACACACACACACACACACACACACACACACACACACACACACACACACACACTATAACAGCCTTATGTAATGGTGTTGTTGAAACACATGCTGTCCGGCGGCCAAACCCCTGGTCAGGTTATTACTGAGGCAGGGAGGGCACACAGAGCCCAGCTTTATTACAGGTAACTGGAACACAAACACCAGGGCGCACCCGGGGGAGCTGTGGACACACACACACACACACACACACACACACACACACACACACACCGGGTGGTTAAATCAGCGAGACGGCGGTGGAGGCACAAGTGTTCTCCTGTGGCCTTGACCGACTCGGCCCAAACCAACAGGCTCGGGATTAGCGTGTTTTGGTTGTTGCTATACCGAGGACGGCTAAATTTAGCCTGGGAGCAATTTGGTGTGTGCGGAATCCATCCTGCTGAGGAGTTAATGAAGCACTTTAGCAGCACAAATGTCATTAATGGGTCCAAAAGTCGCTCTGTAGCTCAGCTATTAATAATCTTTGTGGGAGAAAAGGAAAAAAAAGCAAATGAGTACCAGATTGATTAATTTCAGGGAAAACTATTTGAGACTCGCTGCCGAAATGCTTTAATACATTTGGGCAAATTGTTCACAGAACATTTCATACCAACTTCCCTGCATATTTCAAAATGATTCACTATTATATCTTTTCATATTGAGTCATTGGTCTATTAGTGATGTAAATTGTCATTGATGTTCTTACCTTGTACCCCAAAGAGATGCACTAATGTTCATTAGAATTACTGATTAAGCTATATATTGCTCCTGATTTTTTTGTTGTAAAGTAGGGTTAAAATAAAAACATTCAATTCAAGTCATGTATAGATATGCCTGCAAGGGGGTTCATTTTGTAAAAATATTTCACTGTAGATATATCTCTAATTGTAAGTGTCCACATAATGGCAGACCTTGATGTTGTATGAAAGTACATTTGTAACAGTGCAGTCCTTTGGGCCCAGACAGGCTTGGTAGCATCTTCCATCCCCTCTGTTGTCCCTGGTCCATCAATACCGGTCATTACGCACCGGCTATTTGGGGAGAGCAGGGATCGAAGCAAGGTTACAAGCCCCAGCCAGGCTCATGGGCTGGCGAGCGACACCGCTTCGGGTGTTGTCAAAACGCATCAGTTAGATAACGCCTGTGAGATCCGATGTATGGACGTGGATAAAACAGGCCTTGTTAACACTTAAATCACCAGGTGGGAGTCAGGAGAGAATAACAAGAGTGACCTTGGTGACCCCGTCGGGTCGATATTCCTCTGCAAGTTTTAATGAGGTAATCAGGGAGACATGGGCTTTTAAGAGCATCCCGACCAGAGGGAAAGGGCTGCTGTAAAACCCTGACGTCAATAGCCATTAAAATGGGCAGCTTCATAATCATTACAGAGCAGAAATGAACATATTATCTGCTTTATTTTGTCCAATAAAATCACTCAAAACATCTCATTTCCTCTTGCAAACTTGTTTCCTTTATCCGTATAATTCGATCCCATTCACTATTCAAAACTAAAGACAGGTATTTTTAAATAGCTGAAATTCAGTGACATTTCTTTGGACAGCCGAAACCAGTTTTCCAAGTCTGTTGTTTGGGAATGGGTCACGTACACCCACACTCCACTCCACACATAAAAATTCCAGTAGGGTAGTGTCAGACATGGACACCAAAGCACACATTCACTGGGGTATATTTACCCATGTCGCTGCTACGTGTGCATTTTAACCTGAGTGTGTATATATACTCTGCCACTGCCTGTTTACTCTCGCATCCTTGTGTGTGTGTGTGTGTGTGTGTGTGTGTGTGTGTGTGTGTGTGTGTGAGTGCGTGTGTGTGTATGTGTGTTTGCTTGGTCGAGCATGTGTGCGTGCCTGTGCTGTGCTATTTGCTTCGTGGCTTGGACAGGAACACAACAGCATTTTTGTGATACTTGATCAGATGACTCAAATTGCGTGATTAAACTGCTCTTCAGGTCAGGCAGCAAATGTTCTCCAAGTTTTTGCTCTGACCTTCATGGCTGTTTGGGAACTTGATTTCCCTTAACCACATTGTGTCGATGAACAAAAACACCCTGTTTTTTACTCAGTAACTGAGTATTCAGCTGCTCGCCCAGTTTTAGAAACATACACAGTCTTCTTGAAGCTTTCCTTGTAAACCACAATAACTGACCCTGGATCAGTAGCCACATATACACATGGCCAGTTTAGTTCACAGCAGAGACCCATAATAATGTCAGTCACACAGAGCATTCAGACAACATTTGGAAATCCTATTTTTTTAATGTATTTAACACATCGCTGTCCTTTTTGAATGTCACCAAATTGAAACAAATGTTAAAGAAACAAATAAGGCAGTCTTGTTAAACCTAGTTCAAGTTCAAATCTGCCCCAAACAGCTAGCTTTGGGCACTGAGGGTGGAGACAGATAACAGTGGATCTTTGATGTTAGCAAGAGCGCGATCATCCATCAGGAGCGACGAGGACTAAACAGTGATTATGTGCGAGCTGAGCCGCGCGCCCACGCTAATGCTAGTGAGGAGAGCGATGATTTAGCAGTGTCTGTTTCCCGCTGCCCAACCCTGTCAGCACAGCAGCCACTGACGAAGGCGTACGCCCAACGTGATGAAATTCTGTTTAGTCTTCAGAACGCTGCGGTTGTCAACAGTAACTTGTGGTGTTGTGATATTTGGTATAATGAGAGAGAGAGAAATAGACAGAGAGAGAGAGAGAGAGAGAGAGAGAGAGAGAGAGAGAGAGAGAGAATCTGTCACAGTGAATATGTTATCCTAAAACTGCTCTTGTATAAAAGTTGGCATGGTTGTTATTTTTTGCTAAATTAGCATTGTGTGACGATACCCAAAAAACACTGTTGTGTTGTGTTTTGTCTGTTTTGGTGTGTGTTATATTTTGGGAGAGTAAATGAGGAGGTGGTGGTCTAGTGGTTTTCTAGACTTCGACACCAGAGGGTTGTGAGTTCATCCCAGGAGCCTAGCAGTACTGAGCCCTTAACCCCAGCTTCCTTCAAAAGACTTTCCCCTTAGTAAACTCACTGTGGTCAATAGGCATAAGGTGTCCCTTAAATGACAAAGCCAAAACAGCGTTGGAGTCATACATTAAACCAGGTGGTGGAAGTTTTAATCTGCACAAAAAAATAGTTCTGATGCCCATTAATTGTACTTCATATATAACATATGTAATGATATCCCTGTCAAGATCAATATATCTTCCCTCTCTCAGGGATCCTGCTACACAGACCACTGCCTAGTGCCACAAAACCAGACATCCACCACCTCCTATTACTTATATGTGTGTGAGGTGGTGTTGTTTTCTGGCAAAAAAAACCCCAAAAGAAGTAGAAAGTAAACAGGAGAGATCTTTCTGTTCACCAGCTCTTTAATGCGTTCAGCGAGAGAATAGTCACACTTGACAAAACATCTCCTGAACACTCTGACCAGCACACCTGCTCTACCTACCTTATATACAGAATTCATCAGCATATATTTGGATCTGTGCCATATTCAGAAGCAGTGAACTCAGACTCTCAACCATGTACGGAGAGCCCCAAATTAGACTACACACACTTGGTATTGGAAACACAGTTACCTATTAGGTTTCCTGCTGAGTCTCAAAAGATATTTCTGCTGCAACACACAGACACACACTCTTATGCAGACAAACAACAATTCCCTTTTACAGAAATTAATACAGTGGTGTAGTGGTTAAGGTAAGTAGCTGTAATGGAATGCTGTTTCGTGGCTTAACAGCATGCTTCTTCATTATAATTCACATAATTCAAGTTTTTATTTATTTATTAATTTTGGTCACATTGTATTTGGTCTTACAGATGATTTTGTAGAATGTCTACTAATGCTGAGGCTATAGTAAACTGTGGGTTCAAAGCCTGTGTCTTGTTAAGATTAGGGCTAGGGTTCCTAGGTGATACGTCAGTAAACAATAAATAGAGTTAAACTAAATTTCAACAAACCATTTGTCTCTGTAAGCAGACTGTCCAAATAAACTGTTTCGTTATTTTATATATTCAAGTGTAATGTATTAGTAAAGAACTTTTGTAATGTTGTAGTAATGTTGTTTTAATATTGTAGTAATGTTGTTTTAATATTGTAGTAATGTTGTAGTTTTCATTCCACTAGCATAACAGAGAATCATTATGCTAGCAGAACAGCATGCACCGGAAGGTTAATAATACAGCCTTCAGGCTTTTGTCTTTTATTTTTTACTTCTTTTTTTTCTATTATTTTCTTCCTTTCCTCTGATATCAACAACTACTGTCAAGAAATGTCTACATATTTAGTCTAGTCTTGACATGGAAAACTGACTCTAAACTCATACAGACACTCTGTTTGGCCTGTAAATATTTGTTAGGATAGAATTCATATGAAAAGCAAGACCAAATATTTAAGCACTAATACTGGCTTGAGTCATGTGAGAAGGGATGACATTTGCAATAAAAGAGCTGAATGTTGCCTTTCTATTCCCTTTTTTTTTCTTGTGTACTATTTCTGAAAATTTTCATTAGACATGGACACAATTGAATATAGCCTTAAGAGAATTTAGACATGAGGAAAAGTATGCTGGATACCGTGGTATATAGGTAGAGGCTAAACAACTGACTATGGAGAAAAAAACAATTCACAAAAGTACATTTAACAGTGTTTTTGTTTTTTTCTAGTTGGGAAATTCAAATAAATAATAAATGCCAGCCTACATGAGTCTCTACCAAACCAAAACACAAAAACACCCTTAACCAAACATAATTTCACAAAAATACATTGAACATTGGTTGGGATGTTCAAAGCCAAAATGAATGTCAGTCTGTACACGAGTCGCCACATGCTTAGCCAAACATGAAAACACGCTAACGGGATGTTTCAAGATGATGACACCCAACACCACATGAGTAGTGCGGTTGGTGGTGGTGCTCAGCAGGCAGGCAGTCGGGGAGCTGCTGTGGTGGTGGGTGAGGAGGACGAGGGGGGTGAAGGGGATGGGGGTGGGGGGTGGGGGGGTGGACACAGGCTGTGTGTGTTTAGGTGTCCTTGAGGACGGCCGCAGCGAGCCCCAGGGTAAGGCTAACACGGAGAGCGAGACATATGCTGGGCCTCCTGCTCCCCCACTGAGAAACGGCCCAACCTTGACACGGGGGAGAGAGAGAGAGACAGACAGAAAGAGACAAAGAGAGAGAGAGAAAGAGAGAGAGAGAGAGACAGAGAGAGAGAGAGGGAAGGAGAAGGGACAGGGAGAGAAGGAGAGGAAGAGAGACAGACAGAGATAGAGAGAGAGAAAGAGAAGAGATAGGGACAGAAGGAGAGGAAAAGAAACAGACAGACACAGACCGACACACAGAAAAGAGAAAAAGAAAGAGAGAAAGAAGAGACAGGGAGGGAAAGAGAGGAAGAGAGACAGACAGAGACAAACACAGAGAAAGGAAGAGAGAAAACAGGGAGAGACAGAGAGAGAAAAAGTGAGGGAGGAAGGGAGAGATACAGCCAGAGAAAGAGAATGATGGTGTGTTTGTTTATGTGCGCTTGAGATGGAAGACGGGAGTATGTGCCTGTGTGTAAAAAAGGACAGAAAGTGAGTTATTGTATGTGTGTGTGTGTGTGTGTGTGTGTGTGTGGGTGGGTGGGGGGTGGGGTGGAGAGGGTGTCCCACATGTAGTAGTGAGCAAACATACTGCCTGTGACACTCCAGCAACACACTGAGGAAGTGTTTGTCTGTGTGTACCACTGCAGCAGAAAGGGAGAGAGAGAGAGAAAGGGAGAGAGAGAGTGTGTGTGTGTGTGTGTGTGAGAGAGAGAGCGAGAAAGAAAAACAGAAATAAACAAAGAGAGCGAGAGAAAGAAAGAGAAACAAAAAGAAACAAATAGTGGCAGAGAAAGCGTGAGAGAGGGAGACAGAAAAAGCGAGCGAGAGATAGACAGAGACCGAGACAGAGACAGGAAAAGAGGGAGAGAGGGTGGGGAGGAATGGGAGGAGTGGGAGTGGGGAGGTGGGAGGGGGCTGTGCCTCAGCATTGGAGGGCTTTAATAGAATCCTGGCCTGGCCATTATCAAGCCTCTAGACTGCCGCTTTAATAAAAGCCCCTTTGCAGGAGACTGATTAGAAATATCATTTCCTGGTGGAGGCTCCTTTTCTCATTAAAGCTGGGATGCGAGGAAGGAGGGATCTATGGGGAGAGAAGAAGAAGGGAAGGGACTGGGAATGGGGATGGAAGGATGGATAGGAGAGACATGCGTGTGGAGTTTATAGCTATGAATAGGGGTGAGATAGACAGCCTTGCGTGTGAGACTGAGCTATTCTTCAAATACACACACACATTTACACACACACACATACGAGCACATACACACACGCACACACACAGTTGAAATACATCCTAATATGGAATCCTGTGGCTTAAATTTGATGCATGTTCATTTTGAGACACTCCTTTTTTCATACACACACACACACACACACTCTCTCTTTTTTTGTCTCTCTCACTCTCTCTCTCTCTCTCACACACACACACACACTTGTACACAGGGTTTAATCTAATTCCGCCCTTTGATTTGTTTCCATGGTTTAATCTGCCAGCACTCTTGCCTGTCCCTCAACACATGCATAAATAAATCAGTGGCTTTATAAAGATACTCTGAGAGAGAGAGAGAGACAGAGAGAAAGAAAGAGAGATAGGGAGAGAGCGCAAGAGAGAGAGAGAGAGGAAGACAGAGAGACAGACAGAGAGAGAGTGGGGAGAGAGATCGAGAAAGAGAGAGAACGAGAGAGAGAGAGAATGAGAGAGAGAGAGAAAGAGAGAGAGAACATACTCCCTATTTTTACTGCTCTGACCTACATACAGCCCCACTAGTCATTTTTACTGCTGAGAACCATGCGCACATGCTATTGTCTGCTCTGTGAAATACATATTACTAACAGTATATGTACATTTAGATTTTATTTAGATTTGTACTAATACCTTATGAATTCTTCTTCTTCATTATTATTATTATTATTATTATTATTATTATGATTATTATTATTATTATTTCTGGTGTTTTTGTTGTTGTTAGTGTTCTTTATTTTTTTTGGTAGCCACAGCACACCACATATAGCTGGGCAGTCACCTGTATACTGTTTTTTGTGGTGTTGAATTCATCCAACAATATTTTACATGTTCATACTGTGGATTGTTGAGTATTATTCATTGGAAATAGGCTTTCTTTTCAGCATACCTTCCCCCAGCACACACACACACACACACACACAGGTACACATATGAGTACACATACAGGTACACACACACACACACACACACACACGCACGCACACACACACAAACACACACACACCCACACACACACACAGACACAGACACACACAGACAGAAACAATCACACACATACATGGGTACAAATACACACACAGGTACACATACACACACGGGTACACGCACACGGGTAAACCCACACACACACACACGGAGAGACACTGGTGGGTGATGTGTGCGGTGTGTGCTGTGGCCTCCTGTAGCTGTGGGCGAGGCGCTGGCGTCCAACAGGCATCTGCTTCTCATGCTCGTGCTGTCATCTGGAGATGATGAGTCGCCACAGCGGTGGGCCAGACCACAGCCAGGCCTGCACTCACACACAATCTGTATGTATGTGTGTGTGTGTGTGTGTGTGTGTGTGTGTGTGTGTGTGTGTGTGTGTGTGTGTGTACGTGTGTGTGTAATTTGTGTGTGTGTACATGTGTGTGTGTGTAATTGTGGGTGTGTGTGTAATTTGTGTGGGTAGCTCTTTGTGTGTGTGTGTGTGTGTGTGTGTGTGTGTGTGTGTAATTTGTGTGGGTAGCTCTGTGTGTGTGTGTGTGTGTGTGTGTGTGTGTGTGTGTGTGTGTGTGTGTGTGTGTGTGTAATTTGTGTGGGTGTCCCCTGTCACTTCACCTTGGTGCCCGAGGGCACCTGACCAGCAGAGTCACAGCATGAGGGTGATTGCACCGGTAGTATCATCACACACACACACACACACACACACAGGCTTACACACAGATATACACATGCAGACACACATACATGTGCACACATACACACGGAACACACACATGGAACACACCTTGTCCGACCTAGATGGCGGGGGACGCTGCGATGGTGGGTGAGCTCCCCTACAGCTCTCCAGCTGGAAGAGGCTCTGCTGTGTGTGGAACGCCTGGCCAGGAAGGGAAATGAGCAATATGACACCAGAGAGAGAGAGAGCACACTGGTACATATAGCTCTCTTAACGTAAGGAGTTTACAGTGTTTTTAGCAAATCATTGATAAGAAAATAATATTTTAAACACACGTGTATGCGTGTACACATGCACACATACACACAGACGCACACAAAAACACACACACACACCTTATGAGTTATGGAAAATAATCCTAGTCGCTAACAAAAATGTAACATAAATACATTGACAGATTTCTGAGAAATACTACATTAAACACACACACACACACACACACACACACAGTCTTTATTTTTGTCTCTCCTACACACACTCACATACACACACTCATACACACACACACACGAGCGCTTGCACACACACACGAGCACACGCGTGCAAACACACACACACACACTGGCAGCTATGATTTCATGCTGCTGAGTTTCCACACAGCTCCCAGCCTGGTCTCGGAGAGCCACGCTCCAGTTGAGCGGCCCATCTGCGGTGGGGCGGCCAGGCCACAGGCAAAGCCACAGCACTGCCCACCCCCAGCAATGGGGCTTACATGTGACCACAGATTGGGTTAGCTGGACCAGTAGGAAACCCTCCACCCACCTGAGAGAGAGAGGCCCATTATAGCACACACACGCACTCTCCCCTCCCCCCTCTTCTCTTCTCTTCTCCTCTCTTCTCTTCTCTCTGACTGTTTCCAGCCCTGCTCCGTCTCTCTTTTTTGGTCTGTCTTCCTGTCTGTCGTTCTCACTATTTTAAAGTTGATTTATTAACGTGGCTGTTTAAAGTCAGTATTGCCAAAGCATAGAGAATAGAGAATTTCTCTCCCTCTTTCTCTCCCTCTCCCTCTTTCTCCCTCTGTTTTCTGTGAAACCCATCCCTTCTCTTCTACATTAAGTGGACTAGTCCATTAAAATCGTTCGATGGATTTGTCCTCCTCCCCTGTCCTCTTCTCTCCACTCTTTGTCTGTGTGTGTGTGTCTGCCTCTCTGTCTGTCTCCCTCTCTCAAATTCAAATTAATTTATTGGTATGTCAAATAGTTAGATATTTCTAATTGCTACATGTGTGTAGAGGCAACATCCAGATGCAGAATAAAGACATAAAGACAGATTCAGGTAAAAAAAAGAAAAACCTGTGCATCACAGGTCACTGGATAGTCAGGATAGTCACTGTCTCTCCCTCTCTGTCTTTTCTCTCTCTCTCCCTCCAGTCTTTTCGCTCTCTCTCTCTCTCTCTCACACTGTCTCTCTATAAAACCCATCCCTTCTGAGTAGAGTAGTCCATTAAAGTGGTTAAATGGCTTTGTCCTCCTCTCCTTTTGTCTGTCTTCCTGTCTGTATATCTTTCTTTCTCTCTGTTTCCCTCTCTCTGTCAAATTTAATTTCACATCTAAAGATGCTTAATCGGTATGCCAAATAGTTCCATATTTCTATTTCTAAAGAATTTTCTATGTAGATGCAACATACAAACACAGACTAAGACTTGAATGACAGAGATAAGTAATAAAAAAATCTGTGGATTAACTTTGTAATGATATTAACCAAACCATAGGACAGTCAGGATAGTGTCTCTCTCTCTGTAAAACTCAATTCCTCTATTTTACATTGATAGAGTTGTCCATTAAAATGGTTTGATGGTGCTCTCCTCTCCTCCCCACCGCTCCCCTCTCCTCCCCTCTCCTCTCAGGTCCTCTCCTCTCCTCTTCTTTCCTCTCCTCCACTGTGTGCTCCATGAGCTCTAACTGGGTTCTCTGACCCTCAGTAACAGACCCCCCCCCTCCTTTTCTCACTGCTGAAGGAAGCTGGCCAGACGCTCAAATCAGATTGTCTGGCCGCCTGATTCCCCCTGACAGCACGTCCGCATCCTGGAGAGAGAGAAAGAAAGAGAGAGAGAGAAAGAGAGAAAGAGAAAGAGAAAGAGAGAGAAAGACTGTAACCTGAGGAGTGGCTGCCGTGGCAACTGTGTTTCGGTGTCGGGTGCAACGTATGTCGGAGGCCTGTGCAAGGAGAGAGAGCGAGAGAGAGAGAGAGAGAGAGAGAAGGGCCGAGGGAACAGAAGGTGCCGGAGAGGAGAGGAGAGGAGAGGAGATGAGAGTGGGGGAGAGGAGAGAAGAGGAGAAGAGTGGAGTGAGTAGACACAGGTATGGAGTGACAGGTGCGTACGCTTGTCAGAGGCCACCTGAGAAACGGCCCACATGGCCCAGCTGGTGGAATCTGATCATCCACCCCCCACACCTCCACCCACCCCACCCCCCCACCCCCCTGCTGAGCCAGTATGGTACACATGACATGCAGATGCAAACACCCCACTGGCAGCCCACACGAGCCCACGCTGGTTTGGACTGATTGGGCTGCGTCTCTCTTGTGATGTCCCAGATTAAGCAGGTTGGCCACTTGCATCTTGGCCATGATGGTGCATTTAAGCCTTGAGCCTTTAACGGGCCGCCTGTGTTTATACAGCTGAAATTCTATAGGTTGTTTTAACACATTTAACACAATAATTTTGATGTAGAATTTCTGCAATCAACGGGGATCAATAATGTTGATGACATCGCTAATTATACAACATTCTAAATTACAATAATAGCAATACATTAAAATGTAGTAATGTGACAAAAATATTTGTTGTTAATACTACTACTAAAAATAATTAGAAGAAGAAGAAGAAGAATTTAAATGTTGTTAACACTATGAACCTCTCTCCAAAAGGTGGCAGATCAAATGTTGGATTAATTTGACACCTTTTCTTCACTCTGTGGAATAACGCATATCGGCCCCAGCTCTTGTGTCTCTTGTCCTCAACAGGCTGCCATAGAAACAGAAGTGACAGGATGGATCCTCACCTACTGAGGCAGTCTATCACACCTGCTATCACTCTCACCGCTCTTCACACTCTCTCCTGCCCTCTCTCTCTGTCTCGCATGCCCTCTTTCTCTCTTTCTCTCTCTCCCACGGTCTTTGTCTGTTTCGGTCTCTCTTCTTGTGTCACTCTGTCTGTCTATCTTTTTGGCTTTTCCTGTCACTCTCTCTATTTTTGTGCCCACTGTTCCTGTTTTTGACATCCTGAGAAGTCTTTCTCAACTGCCTTCTCTCTCTCTCTCTCTTTCTCTCTATTCTCTATGTATCTTTTCTTCCTCTCTTTCTTTCCCCGCTTCCTATGGCTGACTTCATCACCATATTTCAAATTCAAAGTTTTGTTTTAGCCAGCGAGCCGCCTGCCCGTCCGTCTCCCATCTCCTGTCTCCCGTCTGTATCTCCAGTCGCCATCTCTGCCTCTTTCTGTCTGTCTGTCTGTCTGTCTGTCTGTCTGTCTGTCTGTCTAGGGGCCTTCGTCTCAGCTGCTGACGCTCCCGTGAGTCGCCCGACCTTTGCTATTGTCCAGCCCTGACTTCCAGTGACCCCCAGCACAATGAAGCTTCACACTCGCCGCCAACACACTGCACCCACGGTATGCTGGGGGAACGAGGGATAGAAAAAGAGAAACAAGAGGGAGAGAGAGAGAGAGGGAGAAAAAAGGAGAGAGGGATGGAGGTGAAGGAGAGGAAGAGAGGAAGGCC
Organism: Setipinna tenuifilis; assembly: GCA_030347295.1. Lineage (NCBI taxonomy): Eukaryota > Metazoa > Chordata > Actinopteri > Clupeiformes > Engraulidae > Setipinna > Setipinna tenuifilis. The sequence continues at coordinate 5,285,661 of CM059281.1, forward strand.
ATGGGCCCCCAACAGAACAGCCTTTACTCTGGTGCAAATGAGGGAGAGAGAGAGACAGACAGAGACAGAGACAGGAGACACAGAGAGAGGGGGACCATGAAGGAAGGGCATGGCCGGGGCCCCCTCCCCGACAGAACAGCCTTTAGTCTGCCTCATGAAATACAGCCTCAGTGCAGACGGCCCCGGTGCCACTGGGACACAGAGTTCACTGTACTCCCTCACACAGACATAAGGGGGACGGAGATAAGAGCGATGCGGGCGGCAGTCACTGCGCAGCACCCTCGGCCTGGCTCCTCATTCAGCGCACATAAACACCAAGACTCGCACGAGGGGAATTCTGCCTCGCACTGCAGTATAGAAAAATAGTCAGTGCTGAATAGTCCCTTTCAGTCCCTTTTGGTGAAATTGCACAGCGAAAATTGAAGTGGTCAAATTTCAGGCTTGATTTTTAACTCCCAACATGTCATTTTAACATTTTTAGATTTAAACGATGTACAGACGATGTCTGGGTAATTTGTGAAATATAGTAATCTATATTGTACAAAACTTCCCCTGAGCATTTACCATCTTTCTATAATGTAGCGCATGTTATTGGCACATTTAATCATGTAGCCAGGATTGCGTTGACTAATTAATATTAATAAATAGTTTATTATTTAAAAGTAGTACAACATTTTCATGGGCATTTGCAAAGGGTGCTGTGTGATTTTGTAATGATACCATTTAACATTGTAGGACTCTGTCAGCAAATGTTTCAGTCTGTGTTGAAAATAAAGTCTAAGATTTAAATTCCTCAGCATGTCAAAACAAATCAACTGGATCAGCCAGAGCGGCAACGTCAGGGCCAGAAAAAATTCTGTTTATGGATGTATTATGCACCATCATGTCGTAAATTCTATCAGTGAGGCCTGTAAATTGAGAATATATATTTGGGCGTGATATTAAAATTACGCTCATTTTCATGCACCGCATTTATCAACAGGCATACATTTTAACGCTAAGATTGAAGTGATACGCATGTTTCATAAATCTCACGTAAGCCCTGTCATAAATTGATTTCTCTGCTTAAATTTGCGCAGGTTTTAACGTTCATTTGATACATGAGGGCCAATGGGAGTCAATTTAACAGTGATTTTTTTGCAAAAATTACTCACATTCATAGTATTCCTGCAGATGAGCACTAAAAACATATTATTTTTATCACATTATATAATAATAATATAATATTAATTAAATGATTTAGTCATTCATTAACAGGAAAGGAATCACCTCAGAAAAAGCTGAAAAATATCTGTCATAGCTGTGAACAGACTGTTTCTATCAGCGCCCAGATCTTTTCAGGCATCTCAGACAGTGTTTAAGTGGTGGCAGGCGTTGTCATATGTGATCATTTCTGTAGAGCCAGGGTGTTGAGGCACTCTGTGTGTGTATGGATGTGTGTGTGTGTGTGTGTGTGTGTAAGAGGGTATGTGAGCGAGGGGTTAACACTTGCCAGTCACGTGTGTCACACCACTGCTGGGTCACCCGCAGTTCAGTGTGCCACAGGACAGGCTAACGCTAACGCTAACGAGACCTGAGGCTGACCCAGGCAGAGGAGGAAGAATGCGTTACGGGAGGAGAGGAGAGTCAAAAAGGAGTGAAGGGAAGCAGGAAAACAAAGATAAGTAGACTAAAAATGAGGGTGTTGTCCAATAAAGAATCAGTCTTCATGTATTTTGCTTATCATCAACTGTGTCATCTTACATAAAACATCCCATTGCTGTTTTAGTATGTCCATATCTACTGGCCTCTGTAGTGCACATTACTAAACACACAGAGCAGAAGAGAGAGGAGGAATGGGTGAAAAGAAAGATTTGAGAGGCAACAAAATGGACAGGATGAGTGGGAGTGCTGTTTGTAACGAATGGAAACAGAGTGCTCATAGGCCAGCTCTTGTAGCGTTGCGGTAGTGCCTTTCATAAAAAAAAAAATTTCACTACAGTACCTCATGGAACTCTCCTAAGGCTTTGGTTTCCAAGACTACATTTTTTAGCAACCAATCAGTGAACAGAAATCCAAAACCAATAGTTTTAAAGTTCAAACAAACTGCCCACCCATTGTAAGGTGAGCAGATGTCTATGGAGAGTGTCCAGACGCTTTGCACAATGTGAAAGAGACTGGTCCACCAGGCACTGGGTCCTGCAGTTCTCTTCTGGGCAAGAAATCAGCCAAAGACTGAATGGCGCAAATTAAGCTGTGGAGCATCAGGACCCTCAGTGTTGAAGCCGCGAATCTTGGTGAATCCTAAGTACTGAGGGCCACACTGAAAGAGAATAGAGGAAGACCAAAGACAGGTGGGGAGAAAAAAAGGCTCCACAGCAAGGAAACCCAGACTGGCGAAGAGCTAATGACTCATTATGTAGTTCCCATGATGTGTGGTGGGAAAGCCTGCAGAGAGAGAAAGAGCGAGTGAGGGGGAGAGAGAAAAACGAGTGAGTGGGGGAGACAGTGAGAAGGAGAGCGAGAGAGACCAAATGGAGAGCAGGAACACTGTGTCTCCTTTAATAATGAAGCATCCCTGCCGAAGGCAAAAAGGTCAAACAACCAGCAGCTTTGCTCGACGGCCAAAGGAGAGGGGGGAAAATCAAAGCACGTTAAGCTTTCCCAATGGACAGAAAATGGGGAGTGGGAAGACAGAAAAAAAGAGTGAGTGAGACTGAGAGAGACAAAGAGAGAGAGAGGGAGAGAGTCAGCAGTCTACAAACTATTGTGTGTTCTGTCCATTTGTATAGGCTATGCTTAGGTACAAAAATTGAGCACGTTCTAGTTTGGTCTTGCATAGTCCAACAGACAACTGCATGTATATGAAGGTCTCTATCTCTCACTCTCTCTCCTTTTCAGTTTATGTGTGTGTGTATGTGTGTGTTAATAGAATTCTGTAGCCAAAGAGCCCTACTTCACATTTTTGCCAGCAGCCCCCACTCGTTTTCCCTTTTCTCAATAGCAGGCACTTGGCTGCTCCTTTAGCAGAGGCATGTCACTGTCTTTAATGGACTCTGACAAACACACAAATCACTGGACTGGTTTCCTGGCAACTGGGGGGGATACTGGACCCCAGCGCAGCCAAAAATGTGCTCGGGAGAGGAAATTGATTCCATAGAACTGTTCAAAAATGACCAAGTCAATAGCCAGCGAGTGCAGCAGCAAAGGACGAGCATTGATTGCTGCTTGTGTTAGCTTGCCAGCCGATAAGACGAGCCGACCGACGGCGCTGGCTCACAGCCAAGAGCCGCAGCATAAATAGTGCATGAGAGCGAGGCTAGAGGTACCGTGCGGGTCTGCTGTCGGCTAGCGATATGCTCCTCTACACATCTCTTCCACTCTCTTTTTTTCCCTCTCGTTCGCCCACCATTTTTTCTTCTTTCCTCAACCACTCCCTCTGACGCCTTTGCTCTGCTCTCTGGCAACCTCGTGTGGCTGTACAGATAAATGGCGGGAACGAGCGCGAGGTATTTCCCTCCGAGGCTGACAGAGCTTTTAAAGGTCAATTCTCAGTGAAAGTACTATTGACTGTGTCCTCCTTACAGACATCTAATCATCACATTTAAATAATTAACCAGCTTTCCTGTGTGAATAGTGCTTTTCCTACATAGTCAGCTAGAGCAGCATCTTCAAAAAGACACAAGCATCTCATTATCTGTATCTTTGTTGTCTAATTTTGTAAACCTTATTACTTGTAAACTTTAAAAGTATTCATTTTCTAATGAGTGAATTACTGGACAAGGAGTGGCCAAATAATGTTCCATGCCATGTGTCTTCCATCTGTCTTAAGCTATGGTCAGCATTATCATGTTTCATTTTGTCATGGATATTTGACATTTAACATTCAAAGTGGCAGAACATAGGAATGTGGTGTCCCATATCCATGACTAAAACGTGGTTGCTAACACATTGCTTAATAACTCTGCCCATTTGGGACAACTGTAATAACCGTGGATGTCGGGCTGGTTGGACAATTATCCCTTTGAACATTCACTCAGTTTCACAGGTGGTGTTAATTAATCTGGTCCCTTCAAAGCAAATCATTGTCAGGTGTGTTTAGGGAAGAGGCTTGCAGAGGGGCAAGAATACAAGTGTAAGAAGAGCAGCCTGATTTTGTCCTTCTGGGATTATAGAAAGATGAAGACAAACACGCATTTTAAAGATAAAAAAGATTACCAGTTTTCAGTTGTGGTATCATCTTCATAGTGGTAATAGTATCTAAATAAAAGTGTGTGTGTGTCCGGTGTGTGTGTGTGTGTGTGTGTGTATGTCTGTGAATAGATAGAGAACTATTGTTCTATTTTTTCTTTTCAAGACTTGACCACACACTTACAGGACACACATGCAGTATTTTTCCACAGAGATGCCTACAGAGTGAGTGAGCCAGCATGTAAATAACGCTTTAACAGAACAGTTCAAAAACAGCTTTCATCATGTCCATCACAAAATAATCTCAGTTCCACACACAGTTTCACAGCCACAGTGATATCCCCCTCCACCCCCATGAAAGGAGCTGAATTGAGTGTGGTGTCCCTGAGCTCATTTGGCAGCCACACAGACAACAGAGGAGCAGAGCTGAACAGCTGGAGGTGAGCGGATGAGTAGAGGGGGAGACAGAGGTAGGGATAAAGACAGGGAGGGAGGGAGAGAGAGAGAGAGAGAGAGAGAGAGAGAGAGAGAGAGAGGAGGAGGAGGAGGAAGAGCAAGGCAGTTAGAGAAGATAATGAACGCTCTTGCAGCCACCCTACAGAGACCAAGACCTAGTTGTGCACTATACTATCAAGGGAATCAGGACTCAGGAAGGAATTGTATTTAGTCCTAGCATGTAACCTAAAATGGCACCATAATGCGTCATTATTATTAACATTTTTTTAATTTGCAGTTTGTTTTGCAGTTATTTGAAGCCCAATGTTTGGCCAAAAATAGAATATATCTGCAGGATAAGAACTGTATTGGCCTTCTATTTTGAACTATATTGAAATGAGCAAAGACACCACTCAAAGACATCACAGTATGTGGTACACTGTGCCAGGGGATATTCATCATCATTATAATGTTATACACTGCTGACCACATCTTTACAAAAATGGTGCTTGCTGTTTTCACAGCCAATGGACCGTATGTATTCAGGACGATTTTTTACATGTAACCAAAAACATGTGTACTCTCTCAAGCAGACAGCAGACACATTAAAGCAATCTTTGGGAGGTGTAAACACAATTGTCTCCATTAGCCCTGGCCTGCAAGGTATTAACAGGAAATAGCATTATGAGGAGAAGAAGAAGAACAGAGCCATTGTGTTGTTGTGTGTGGTAATACCCCTGTGTTTTTTGTTTGTGCTCTCCCACGAACCACACAGAGATGAAAGAAAGAGAGAAGCCTTGCATATCACAACCAAACAAAGAAGTGATTCAGTCCAGGGAATTTAGACAAAAGAATGATTGCAAAATAAGGCGCTCTATAAAAAGAGAGATTCCATTCCTGACCAAACGTTACTGTTTCATTGTGGTAAATTGTCATGTATATACTATTTCTCTAAACATGTCAACATGGGGTAAAGTATGTCTGGTGATTTCAAAATGTTATGTGGATTCTGTGTCCCTTCACAGTAGATAAATACACATTTACTTTTGTTCTCTTCTTTGGTGCGTAAAAGCTCTTCAGGCTCTCTATTGCTTGACCGGATAAAACAAAGCTTGTACACACACTCATAACACATTAAATGTTGTAAGTGAAGCTTTAAGTCAGTTAAGTATGCATTGTATACATTTCACTTCATCCAAGTGTGTTTGGTGTTATACAGTACATCAGTTGGTGAAATGCTAAATGCAGAGCTGCTTACACAGAGCTTAAAAAATGAATATGAAATCATGATAAAACTCAATTTGTCACATTAACAACACGTTTTAGGTTTTGTGTTCAACATATTCAACAATCTTCTTGAAGAACCAATTTCATCTTCATTTGAAAAGATAAACTGATGAGCAGTTAGTGGAAAAAATGGATACTAAAGATGACTTATGCCCACATACTCTCTCAGACATAAAAGAAAATAATTTTGTCAATGCACATACAAGAAGACAGAGAGCTCAGGATGTTGCATTACTAAACAAAAAAAAGCAAGAAACTTCATGAAGACAGTTATATAAACAAACTCTCATGTTACACATTTTTGTGTAATGCAAGCAGAGGAAAATATACACAATATAATGTTATTAGTGCGTAGTTTGGAAAAGAACTCTCTCTGCTCTTCTCTTCTGCCCCAGTATGTGTCTGTTTTTCCATTGCCTGATTAAATCATTGTGAGGAACTGGGTAATCCCTGATCTCCTGAGATTGCCACTGGTTATTACTCCCATCCAGTGCAACACCAATGGAGAGGGGTGGGTCAGATTCATGTTTCAGAGAAGACTTTGTTAGAATCCAAAACGATCACTCGTTCACTATTTAACGCAGTATGTAAGGGACAAAACATTGTAACTCACACCCTATGTAGTGAACTATAGACTAAACATTTCAGACACCATTTGTGGCAGAATGCTACGAGGCTACAGTGACATGAGCTGTTCACCAGTTCTGAACATTGTAAATAAAATTACTTTTTGCTGTTTGTGAATCCCAAAAAACACAAACCACGGAAACTCATTTCATGTTGTCCATTTAAAGTGTCATGCATCACCAGTAGTGCCTGACTATAATCTCCTCATGGTCAAATAAACAGAGGTGTCAATCCCAGCTTCAGGGATTGAGCTGCCATGTACTCCTTCTGCCTGTGCACTCAACACAGGTGATTTCATTAAGTAGCAGACCTACCTGTCTGAATGATGTGCTCATTAGGATCAGCTGGTTCAGAAAATGATTGAATGGACATATATGTGACAGGCATTTTTACTCTTAAGCTCTGCGAGTAACGCACTCTACAGCTGGCCAATTAATTATGACTGTACAGGACAAGACAGTATTTTCAATGTGTAAATAGATGCTGTATGCCTGAAGGTAGTTGTCCTTGAGATCATCTTATTTCCTGAATTGGTGGTGTGGCGTGGTGTTGTGGATGTTGTTGAAGTGAGCGGAAATCACCTGGTGAATGTAAAAACAGCTGTGAAATTTAAGACAGATGAGCTAAGAGCTGCTCAGAAACCAGTGTTCCAACATACACTCGCTGCAGACACACTGAAATACTGTTGCTGGCCCTGCTTTAGTCCCAGCCTTCATCGTCTATCAGCGTTACAGCACACATGCTCCTGGCTTGTTTCAGCTGAGCACAGCATTTCCTCCAGTCTTATTCTTTTGCAAATGTTCATCCCATCACCATCCATTCATATGGCCCCCTTCTCATTCTGCTGCCAGTGGATAGGCTTTCAGCCCACAGTTGCTTTCCCACTCGTGTACCATCCAGATCTGGTGAAACCTCTATTTCAAGGACAGAGGAAATGTTCCAGTTTATTTGTTTCAGGAAGATATATATGCACAGAGCCTGTGTCTGCCAAAACACAGATCCATGAGTCACTGAAAAAACACTTCTGCATTTCCAATAAGACATCTTGCAACACTCTATTATGGAGTGAAATATTGCTTATTGTAACGTCTGCAACTTAAATCAGGGATTTTCCATAGGACTATCCTACTGTAAACCTATACATTAGGAACCAAACACAACTATGCTAACAGGCCAGTCCTTTACAAGTTTGTATTTAAGACCTTCCCAGCCACTCAAGTTAAGCACACATAATTCCATTAAAATATTAGATAGCTTAATCAGAGTATTCGGAGTGTGCTTTAGTTCACAAATATGCCAGAATTGGTTGCTTTTTATGCCAGAATTATATAATAATATTGATGGGGCCAATATATTTTCAGTCATATTCAGATACACTTTGATGGTCCATGACCATGTTAAACACATATGTGGATCCCACCAGACAGCCAGAATACACACATGTAGGTATAGTACATGCTTGGGGCAAGGATACTGTGGAAATGAAAGGAAACCTTTTATAACCTCACACTGCCAACTAAACTAAACATTGGCAACTAAATCGCATCATTGAAAGACACCAGTAAGAGTGATTTATCAGTGCCAGACAAGGGCTTACTGGTGGGGGGTTGCATTGATTTTGCATGACATTTGGGTAGCCAGCATGCTATTATGAGGCCCAAAGCTCTTACTGTTGTTGTAATTACAGTTTTTCTGAATTGCTAAAGCACAAAGCAAATCTATTGGCTCAACAATGTTCTAAATTGCTTAAACTATTTCTTACAACTGCTCACTCTTTTGTCAATACCTTAAACAATTTTCACATAGTAGAACATAATTTGCAAAACTTGCTGACTCCTCTTTGCAAAACTTTAAACACATTTTGCATTATTTAACATGTGATGTAAATTGGTAAACAGTCTTCTCTACTTTTAATCACGTGATGCAAATTTGTAAACAGTCTTCTCCACTTTCAATCACAAATAGAGCACAAACTCCATACATTAGGCACAACGAGTCAGAATTGAGTTTACTTCATTTCAAATGAGCTGACACCACCAATATAAGCCAGTTGAGACAGCCACCAGGCTGTTGAAGGTTGCAGCCTGAAAATCAGAGACAAAGAGGACAGAGAATCCTTGTGTGAGGGACATAGCAAGGAAGAAGAGGTAGAATAATAATAATAATAATAATAATAATAATAATAATAATAATAATAATAATAATAATAATAATAATAACCTTTATAGCACAGTTCATACATACAAGATGCAGCTCAAAGTGCTCAAAGTAAGAAGAGTGATTTTTTTCTACTAACCAAATTAGAACCACCACTATACAGTAGATGACAATCTACAAAATCTCTTAGGGGCCATGGAATTGTCCTGTGACATATGCAAACAAACAGTGTCAAGAATGGATATGACATGTCAGGGTATTCTTTATTTATATATATTCTTTAGAGTTTGGTTTTGAGCAAAAAAACAAGCAACCAACTGTAAAAGGACACTGTTTCGAATGTGTACTAAAGTACAAACACCACAGCTTCAAAAATGCCATTTTGGGAAATCACCTCAGGCTTGTGGGGAATTTCCAGGTTCCCTTCTGTACAGTGGAAGGTAAAGTGGAAGTTCAAGTTGGGCATAAATAATAATCTGTCATTGTAATTAGTCATGCCTATTCCCATGTGATGACATAGTCACAGAGAATCAGGAAGCTTCTGTAAACATTACACACACAAACAGTAGTCAGCCCGTGCCCAGTAATGAAGAACTAATCTACAGGAAGATCTAAATGTAATCATTCGCAAAGTAAACAAGCTACTGTCGAAGGTGTGGAATTGTTGATGACATTGCCTCACAGCTGTTTTCATCCACATCATTTATATAGTCAAACCTGCACTGACTTATAGTGTATTTGATTAGATTTTCAAATGTGGTCTTGAGGTTTGTTTTTGTTCAGGTGCACACTGTAGTACACTACCCCTAACCTGTCATAACCATCACCAGGTGCAAGTATGTATTTTATACATATACTTAGTTGTACATATCTACATAGCCATTTACAAAATAACTACAGTTCTATGTGTATAAGTACTATATGTATAGAAACCACAAATGAGGGTACCTTGATGCCCATTTTTTTAAGTAAACTCTTTGGCTGGTGTAGATGGTTCTATCAGGTGCTAGGGCAGATGGTCTGTAAATAGTATAGATCACTATTTGTGATTTGTGATGTTTTTAAATGAACACCAAACACTTATAATTGGTAGTAAAGCTATGCTTTATTGTTAACACATACCCTGCACGACAGGTTTACATTACTCCGTCAATTCTTCACCTAAATGTTAATGGTTAGGTCATTCATAGAAAATTCTTAGAAAAGAAAGTACACTGTATGTCCCATACAAAAATATAAAAATATCTTATAGAAAAAAATTAAACTTCTTTAAATGACACTATAAAATGCCAATATATCACAAAATATGTACAATATCGTGTTATTGTTTGACAATAAGGGCTAGGTGGATATAGTGAGGCCACAGTGTTCAGGTGAAGATGATGGCACTCTCACTTAGAGTAGCTCACTGTTTAAAATATTTACATTACAAACATTACATACAAAAAATTTTCAGATATGCATGTTGCATTGGCATCCTAAAAGATAATAAAAAATGAATGCTCAAAAAGAAGTAAGAGCTCTTAAGCTCGTAAACTTGACACTGCGTCAGTTACACAAAACAGCATGACAATTTCACACAGCCACATTCTCTTATTTCTGTTGTCCATCACTGGAGGAGAGTATCAACAACAATATACAATTGCACTTATCAGCCAACCACAATGGTATTATGACAACATATCCTGTGGGCTTCTAGAAAAAACCTTCTTGCCATATTTTTCATGCTGTCTGGAGAAGTGTCATGTGTCATATCAACATCATCATGCCTTTATTATTACGGTGACAGACCATTACTTGACAATCCGGTTCTTGAGGTGGTAGAGAGCCGCATGCCAGGTAGACACAAAGACAAAGAGAGAGAGAGAAAGAGGGAGAGGGAGAGAGAGAAACACAGATAGAAGGAGAGAGAGAATGTTGGCTTGCTTGTAGGACTCAAAGTGACAGACAGGACAGAGACAAGCGCTCCAGTATGTCTGCATTCCAGACATGACTGTCAATGATGTCTCTATCCACCATGTCAAAAAGTAAGTGTCTGTGAGTATTATTCTACAGTATTCAACCTATCCATTTTATATCCTACTGTAATGTAATGTACAACTAATATACATTCTGTAGTCATCACATTCAAAGTGTATAAAGTTATCTTCCACTGTAGCTTGAACTTCACATTCTCTCTTTTGAATCAGACCTTCTGATTCCAGCTAAATAAAAGCATCATCATCTACAGTGAGGTTATCTGTTCCTGTGAACGCTTTTAAAGGAAAGATAAATGAGGTGAAATAAGACACTGTAATTAGGGGTAGATTATGCCATAGCATAAAACAGTAACAGCTCAGAGCTGGGCTATATGATCCATCATAATAATTACATCTCATAATGATAATGTGAGCTGAGAGCATTGTGCTTAGACTTGCACAGACTAACATTTGTTTGTTGTCCCACTGTGGTGTAAGACATTATAATACCCCATCTTCAACCACCATAAGTGCATCTTAAAGTAAACAGTATACAGTGCAATTTAACTTGTTTGGTACTCAATGTTACCATACTTTTATGACCTTAGTTTGACCAGAACTGTATAATATTTTTTTTTACTTTGGGTAGCACCATATGTGACCAGCTAAGAAGTTCATTATTGTTGTTGTTGTTGGTGGTGGTAGTAGTAGTGTTGATGTTGCTGTTATTTACTTTGAAATGCACTGAATGTATGTACACGACAGGTCAAATGCACCGGCGAAAGTTGTAGATTTTCTCAGCTCCTGTGGGCTATTTCAAGTACACTGCAAACTGGCTGACCCAGATAAGTTCATTCAAAGTAAGTGGTAAGCCCCCTAATAGCAGAGCCCGTTGTATTTAGTTTGCTAGGAGAATGGACCTATAAGCCTACCACTTGCTCTGAATTAACTTACTCAGGTAAGTGCCTAAACCAGTTTTCTAGAATACCTCCCCTAAAGTCTTAGGGAGCCTGGACTGGATCACAGGAGGTCCGTGAGGCTGACCGGATCACCAGAGGTTGGGCTCGACCCAGACGATCTTCTGCTGCTCTTCCACCACGGCGTCCTGGATAAGCTCCAGCAGTGAGGTCTCCCTCCAGCACTCGGGCTGCAGGCTGCGGTACAGGCACGGCAGCTTGTCCAGCAGCGGCTCCTCCGCACGCGAGCTCTCCAGCAGCTGGGCCTCCGACACGCTGTGCTGTCGCAGCCTGTGCCTGCGGAGGGAGAGAGAGAGGGCGTGTGTATGAGTGAGTGTGTGAGTGCATGAGAGAGAGGGAGAGAGAGAGAGAGAGAGAGAGAGAGAGAGAGCGAGCATGTATGAGTGAGTGTGTGTATGTTAGTGCGTGAGTGCATACGTGTAAGTGTGTGTGTATGTGTGAGAGACAGAAAAACAGAGAGTGAAAGAAAGTGTTTGAGATAGATACATAGAGAGAGAAAGAGAGAGAGAGAGAGACAGAGATAGAGTATGTGTGTGCATGTGTGTGGGGGGGGGGCTAAAAAGTTCCTACTTGAGGCGTGAGGTGCTGCGTGAGGTGAAGGCGATGAAGATGATGATGGGGAAGATCTCGGCCCGGTGCAGCCGCCGCACGCAGTCCAGCCCCAGAGGCAGAACGCAGTGAGCCCCCTACGGCAGCCAATCACAGCACAGTCAACATGCAGCCGCATTCAAACCAGTTCCACCGCTGGCCTGAATCATAACATGTATCCACTGAAGCACACCTTGCTACACATAACAACAGGGATTTTGGTGATTTGAACTGTAGGAAGTGCATACTATGAGTGTGATAATGTCAGCCTAGCCAACTGTAGCATGCAGCCATTCTTTACTCTACTGTAAAGAGATGTGTGAATGGCGTAGCTGTGTTTACTGGTTCCTGCTCACCCTCCTCATGATCTTCTCTACGCCCTGGAGGGTGTAGCAGTGGTGGGTGCTGGGGTTGCTGGGGTTGCCACACTCCTCAAGGACCTCCCCCTTCTGAACCCGCACCGCATGCTCACTGGCACTCAGGCTCTCTGAAGGAGAGAGAGAGACAGAGACAGAGACAGAGAGAAAGACAGAGAATGGTGATAGAGAGAAAGAGACAAATAGAGAGAGAGAGAGAAAGTGGATAAAAAAGAGGTCTTTAAACAGGTACATCATAAAAAGCACTATGTCATGAAGCGGAAGTCTTTTAAATGATTACTTTCTCACATAAATCACCTGTTAAATACACATTTACGTCTCCATGACTGCCATTACAGACTGCAATCTCCTATGAAGTATATTCTTACGATAAAGCTGAATTACAAATTGACAGATGTCAAAGTTCAGAGGAACTTTCCATGACGAGATGTTATTGTTGTTGTAAACATCAGCATTAACACAATAAGTGAGAATGACTTTTAGTGCGGTGTGCCAAACAAAGGCCTGACTCTGAATGGAAGATTTACTGCCAAGAACTGTAAGCTGACAACCTGTGTCAGGTTATTATAGGAGTAATCTTGCTGGGCCACATACCGGGCTCACAGAGGTGATAGCCCTCCATCTCTGCCAGCCGTTTGTGCAGGACACGGCCAAGGATTGTGGGGAGGAGGAGGACTGGGCGGCAGACGGGTGGGTAGTGGGGTGTGACGAGAGTGTAGGGCATGAGGGTGACACAGCTTCTGGGGGTGCTGCCATCACCTGGTAGAAAAGAGTGTTACAACAAAAAAAAAGTTACATTATTTCCTAGTCCATGTTGGCTAAATGCAGAACTAAAATGTTAGCATCTCTTAGGATAAAAATCACCTCCTAAACACATATACATGAACATTAAATCCAGCCATGCAGCAGTGCTAAGTAGAATCAGCTGATTTAGCTTCTGAAGCAAGGTTGCTCATCATCGTTGATTATGTCTATGCCATTCTTTACAGTGAGGGTGTAGAGGATTTCGCATCAAAAATCCCTATTTTCATAATCCTTCCTGCTGTGACTGCCTATTCTGAGGTGACTGTATAAAATGGTGGCTGGACTCACTGGTGTCAGCAGTTTGTCCAGAGTCGTCTCTCTTCACACTGACCCACAAAGGGTTGCGTGGCTGCCGGCCCGTGCTGACGATACGCACCGCCTTCTGTTTCCCCTGGACGCGCTCCACCTGTTTCACCAGAAGAAGATAGCTGTGTCAGGGTGTGAATGATGCCAATGAAATGTGTAATTTTAGTTTGGTAAAACACGTGTTCATTTTAAATTAAAAGGATTTTGGATCCTGTAAATAAAGACTAATCTTACTAGTCTTACATTTAACTTTTATCTTGTTTTTTTATATTCTCTTTTGACTAAATTAGTGATTGTAAAACTGGGGCACGAGTACCCCTAGGGGTACCTGAATCAACTCTAGGGGGAACACAAAACAAATCTGTGAATATGTTCTCAGCTTCTACTACCATGAAGATTAAGTATACATACTATGTGGAAAAACATCTTACATTCAAGCTATCCCCTATACAACCCAATTGGGAATATTATGCACCACGTAATATGCACAATTATTATGCGAAGATACTCATAGCAAGCTGGGAATACTTGGTAAGACAGGAAAGCAGTTAAAAGTTTGGGAAACCCTGGACTAAATAAAAAAAAAAAAAAACACTTCAGGCCCTGGGAAATACCATCTTACATTTTTGTAGTGAGAATACCCTGATAAGACAGAGGGAAGTACAGAGAGCAAACATGGCACCTGCCCTTGCTAGCTTGCTATTTTATCTAATCAGGATCAGACCTTATATTATTAACCTGACATACGACATTCAGAGGGTTTTTACTTCTCGGTCTGTGGTTCATAAACCAACTGAGAAATCTGCCATTATCTTAATGAAATCCAAAATGTGATGGAACTATCAGTGTTCTAGTTTTGCTAAAATCCCACTACACCATTCAGCTTCAGCTTCTGAATTGTGCTACTCTCTTAGCTGAACAAAATGCACATGATTTGAGCTGTGCCTTGCTTTTTAGTCCACGTTTTCTGGCGCCGTAGTCATAAGAACACTGAGTACAGACAGGGAGGAGTTGCACTCAGGAAAACACAAGTCAAAAAAGGTCTAGTTTTAAACCATGTATTTTGTATATTTTAAAAAAGTTTTTTAAGGCTTTTTCTTACATTATCCCATAAGTGCAAAAAAAATGCAAAAGTGTAGACGTTTCAGTCCCTCAGACTATCCTCAGTGCTAATGAAAAGCAGCATGTGGAGCCAACCTTTTAACCAGTCCAGAGCAGGTGTATACAATCAATGGCAAAGAGGCCTAATATATCACATGAATGCTCCTTTGCCTTTTAAACATAAACATACATTCTATTCATAAGTTAATTGTGCAGACATTGACATGTTCTGTAACCTAGTGCAAAGAGATGGAAATGAACTTCTCCAGTCACCAAGATCTTACTCCAGATCCAACTGTACTCCTGGTGAATGAACTGCTCTTTCAGCTCTGTCAAAACCCCCTAATATCACTGTAAAGCCCACCGATAAAGGGGGTGGAATAGTTCTGATGGACACCAGTATGTATGATGATGAAATCAATAGACAGTTATCTGACTGTATATTATACAAAAAATTGCAATGTGGTCCAACATGCTCTTACAAAGGTGCATTTGATCACTGTCACTAGGTCATATAAATCAGACTGAATATGAATATTTAACTAAAGATTTTCCTATTAAACCTCTGATCTATGGCTTACCCAAAGTACATAAAACCTTGGATGGCTTTCCAAAATGCCATCCTATCATTGCTAGTATTAGTTCCTCAACCAAACCTTTGTCTAATTCTGTAGATATCCACATAAGACCACTACTTCCATCATATCTTAAAGATACAAGTGATTTAATCACCCAACTATCTGATGTGACCTTGAATAGCAGCAAGCTAATTTTAGCCAATTTTAGTCTTTATCCCAACATTCAACACTCTTTTGGCCTTGACACACTTAGATTTTTCCTAGACAGTAGACCTGATCATGTCCACCCTGACAGATTTTCTGGTTGACATGTCTGCAATTGTATTAAAGATGAAGAATTATTTCCTCCATGGTAAGAGCTTTTATCTTTAGACACATGGAACCACAATGGGGGCAAGCTTTGCCCCTGACTATGCGAATCTGTTTATGGGTTCTCAATATGTGTACAATAACAATCCTTCCCTACCATCTTTAGTATTTATTGTATTGTTTTTTTTAATCTGGGGAGGTTTTAGTAGTGACCTTCAAACCTTTCTCCAACATCTTAATAATTTCATGGAGTCAACTGAGTTCAGCCTGGAATTTGACCATCACCAAGTGTTTCCTTGATATGAGGGTAATGTTTGATAGAGGAAACATCTACACCACACTCTTTACCAAACCCACTGATGGGAATAGTCTCTGACACTATAAAAGTTATCATCCTATTTCCTTTAAAAAAGGTTTGCCATTTAGTCAGTTCCTCAGGCTACGTCATATACACTATGTGCAAGGGAGGATGACTTTCAGGTCAAGGCCCACAAACTTTTCACCAAGTTGTTACAAAAAGGGTATGCCCGTGAAGTACACAGCATTGGTTAAAGGACAGGGTAAGAAAAGATATGATCTACATCATAAAACTGGGCTTAAGAGTAAAAATGTTTTATTTTTTCTTGGGTTTTAATACCACTTTCTCACCACTAGGCCATGTCATACTGTATGTGATGTCGTAAAAAATGTCTGAAATATCTTGTTTATTGATGATGTATGCAAAGAGATTTTTAACCTCCCCGCAAAAAATGTTTGTGACACACTGGTACATGCAGATACACACAGGACTTCCAGCTGTCAGGAGTATTTGGACAATGCCACAGGATTCTTCTTCCGCTGCAATTGTGCTGCATGTTCTGATGCTAAGAAGGTCAACAAGCTATGTGGCAAAGAGCGAGTATATGATTAAAAAGCTTACTACATGCAGCTCTAATAATGTTGTCTACCTCCTTTCATGTCAGAAATGTGGTATTCAATATGTTGGTAAGACTATAAGACAGCTTAGATTTAGAATTAATGAACACAAAAGGTCTATACGTCTAGCTGACCCCAAATGAGCTGTTGCTAGACATTTTGCAGATGGCAATCATTCAAACAAAGACTTAGAATTCTGTGGCACTGACCTTCTTACTCCCAAAAAGATGTGGTAGAACTGTAGATAAATGTTTATTGCAATGTGAACGTAGATACATCTTCTACTTAAAAACACTTCACCCGAATTGTTTAAATGAAGAATTGGATATGTCCTGCTTTCTGCGACTTTTACTAAATGTATGAAGTCGATTAGTTCACTGTACCTTGTTGGCTGTCTGATTACTATGCCCAATGTGGTGTGTCCATCGAATGAGCTTTGTGTGTACCTCATAATCGTCCAATCATGTGGTGATCCTCCTTGAATGACATGTGATCTATTAGGTCTCTTGGCCATTGATTGTGTACACCTGCTCTGGACTGGTTAAAAGGTTGGCTCCACATGCTGCACTGAGGAAATCTGAGGGACTAAAACATTTGCACAGCACTTTTGCACTTCTGAGAAAAAGTGCAATGTGAGGAAAAAAGCCTTGAAAAAAACAAAACAAAATACATGGTTTAAAACTAGACCTTTTTGACTCGTGTTTTTCTGAGTGCAAGTCCTCCCTGTCTGTACTACTCTCTTAGCTGGCATACAGACAAAGGTGGATATCCCACATTTAGAAAGTAAAAGCCCTGCCTCACATTTGCTCCAGCCAATTCACTGAACCAGCTGATGCTCATTATCACAACACAGCCAGATTGATGCACTAATTAACCTGTTTTTTGAGCACAGGCAGAAGGTATCTTTCTTAGTTCAAGTTCAAGTTTTTTGTCATATGTATAGTTAGATAACATGTTTCATTATACTGTGAAATTCTTCCTTTGTGGTCCACTTGAATGCTACATGCAATACCACACATAATACCACACTTTAGTCGGCTTGTTTACCTCTGCTGACAGCTACAGTCCTGTGAGGAAACTGGGGTATCTATTACAGACTCGTATTATAGCACAGCAGTGGGCAGACATTTTGGCTGAAGGGCCATATTGGCTTTCACAAATTGACAGGAAGGCTAGGTGACCCTGACATCTAAAAGATTAGAAATGATCCGAGTAGCTTGTAGGGGTGCCTTGCCTTTGTGCAAAGCCCCTTAATATAAGGAATGCCAGAAGACAATATTTTGCTGAACCTGTAAACTGGCAGATAGATTTAATGCAGCCATTTTCACCTCTTCAGTCAGTTTAGTTATGTTTGCATTTGATTTGATTCGAATTACTATTTTGCATATTTCAAAAACAAATTGAGCTTCAGCAGGTCTGCGGTTTTACCTTCTTGTGCGCTCTGTGCTGGAAGGTCATGTCTTCAATCGACCGAATCAGTAAGCGCTGAGCTCTGAAGGACACAAGAAATGAAATAAGAATAACGATTACTTGCAGTCTTATAAATCTTCACCAGAAAAATCATTTACCATTGAGTACTTCTCACCCTCTACTTCATACAAGGACATATAATATTACTGTCCAAACTGAACTGTGTGTTGTATTGGATATTTTTCTGGCTTAACCAGTAAAGGCTCTATGATTCATCCTTCTTCATTGAAAGCTGCTTCCGGGCTTTGTTAGAGAATTACAGTTTCGGTACAACACCTTATACAGGTTTTGACAAAACCTTCCAATATGATTAATGGAGTTTTCATTCTCAGCCTTGGCCAAATATTCCAAAGCATGTTGACATATGTATGACGCTAAAGGGAGCTATGGCCTAGCTAGCAAAGATGTCAATAATAATAGCCTACTTTAATTGTTTGTATCTTTTTTTATAAAATAGTTTTGTTATGTTGTAAAATGTAGGTGGCCTTGGGAAAAAAATAATTTGTCAAGTATCTTAATGATAAACAGAAATACACTGCATGTGTGCTTGCTTGCCTGCTCTTAAAACTTCAGAAATACTCAAACCCACTTGCACCGATCACCTTCTCCTATAGGGGGCATCTGAGGCCCTGGCATGTTGGTACTGTTTATGGGTTTACAATACATTTACATTACATTGCATTTAGTTACCGCTCTTAACCAGAGACGTTTACAGTGAATTAGGTACAGGGACAGCCACCCTGGAGCAACGTGGGGCTAGATGCCATGCTCAAGGGCACTTCCGCCATCTATGTGGGTGCAGGAGAGTGCAGGTTATTCACTCCCTCACCCACATTTTTTTCCTACTGGTACAGGAATTGAACCCGAGACCCTCAGCAGATCCCAAGACCAACTCCCATAACCATTAGTGTATGCACAGCTGCCACATACTGTACCTGTAGTAGTTGGGCACACTGCCAGTCTTGAGGTCCAGGAGCTGGCAAGAGTGCACCAGGCTGGCCCACCATGAGCCCTCCGTCCCGTGGCAGGTGTTGGTGACGTGTAGGATGTCGTTGCACTTGATGGACAGTGCTCCCGGGGTGGTGCCGGCCGGCACCGACATGTTGACCCGCACATAGAAGGAGTCCCCAGAGCTGACCACGCCCTCCTTCAGCTGCAGCAGGAGGCTGTCATACGCTGACCATGAGGAGGAGGAAACAAAGAGAACATTTGTTATTAGTACTGTAGGTACTGATGTCTTAAAATGTCTTAAACAGGACTATGAAGACTGGACTGGAGATGACTGGGGAAAGATTGGGAAATGACATTGAGCCAGACTTGAACCCAGGTAGAACTGATTATGGTATGGGTCCCTTAGTCAACTGCTCTTCAGCACCCCTCCAAAGTCAGAATGTCTTATTTAGATAACTACAATGCATCCTAATAAGTCAGATGGAACCCTGGCTACATGCATTTGCATGCATGACTGCACATCATGATATGATTGTAGGCAGCTGGGGAATGCAGGAAGAGGAGGCCCAGACACAACACACACCTGGCAGCATCTCAGAGGAATTCTGTCCTCTTCCTTCCTTCTCATGAAGTAAGAATACTTCACCAGCCATTGATCCGTCACAAATGGCGTTTTTTTTACACGTCGGCCATTGTTGGCACTATGACACTGTCAAGGTCAACTTGGGTTTTTTTTCTTCAGGGCACCACCTGTCTCATGAGAGATAGTAACAGCACGCAGGCACTGAACTGACCCGATACATGATCATCTTTCAGGATGGTGCTTGTCGCTTTCGAAAATGCTGCCTACATTTCCTGTGGGCTGTAGGCTAACCACGGATCATTGGCTGGTGAAGTATTCTTTGACTATATGCACAGTCTGCGCCATTATCAGGGAATCTTGTAGGGGCACCACCAGGAGATGCCAGCTTTGCAACACTGGTTGGCTATTGGTATGAAACTCATAAATAAAAAAAATGGCACACACAGTGGCTCCTGGGAGCCAGGGAGCCTGTCCTCACCATCCTGGTTGGGCCGGAGGGAGAGCTGGCAGGGGCCCTGCACCTGCCCCAGAGCCCACACAGCCTCCTCCTGGGTGCAGTCCTCCAGCACCATCCGCATGGCCCGCCGCTCCTGTTCGTACTTCACCTGCCACACACACACACACACACACACACACACAAACATGCACACACACAGGCATGCACACACACACACACGTGCACACATTCGCGCACACACACACACATGTACACCCACGCACACACACAAATACCTTTGAGTCTTCCTACTCCCTGCACCTCATACCATTTCAGCTTATTTTAAGACAAGATGAAAAGATAACACCTACCCAACATTTGACACTGAATGCATTTATAGGGGAAGACAAAAAACATGCTTAAGGTTCCTATCTAAAAATATATCCATGCCATCTATTACACTGACAACCTTCCAGTGACTTGTGGAAAAACCAATGAGAGGGCAGAGTAGTGAAACTGGGCCAAAGGTGTTGCCCTACAGCATTGTTCTTGCTAAAGCGCTCGTGACATTTCTGAAGAGCTCGAATGTACCTGAGATGTACGATTTCTTGTCACTCCTCGGCGAATGGAAACTGAAAACAACACCAGAGATGGTGCCAAGAGATTGTGTAAACTGGGGATGGGTTCCTACGCAGTATGGAAAAGTATGGAAAAGTATGGAATTTAATTTTAGCGTTTTCCAGGTCTGAAAAAGTATGGAAAATTGAAATTAGAGTATGGAGAAATATTTTTGTTTCCAGACATTTGCCACTACATGGTAAAATGCAGCTCAACTTTCAGACATTCATCGAATTTTGCCTAAGAAATGTGCTGAAATGCCTGCGGAGGGAGCGGAGCAGCGTTTTGTAGTCTGAAACTTGCGATTGTTACGTAGCGTACAGCAGCGAGATGAGCAAGTGTCAAAAGTTAGGCACTGAGCAGGAATCAGAGATTAACATTATGAGCAGCGTTGTTCATGCTGCTGTCAGACTTTTTTGGAAGAGATTAGTTTCTATTAGGGTTTTTTGTAAGGGGTTGTTGTTGCTTACATGTTAAACAATTCATTATTAGGCCTACGAGTAATCACTGTTCTGACATGAAAATTAGCCAGATAGATTTGCTAGTTCAGTCGATTAGAGAAAACGACATAAGCGCAATGTAAAGTCCCTATCACCACAAAGTTCCATACAGTTCAGAAAAATATTCCTGTTGGTTTTGTAAAGTTACATTTAATAAATATGCTCCACACTCATCTGGTAATTTTAAAAGAAATCTGAAGTGAGATGCAGCGGCGGCCCTTTTATTAAGGGCGCACGGGCGCGGCCCTCCCAACATGTGAGGGATTAAAAAAATTCATCATATTAACAATAACAAGAAACCGTACCGTTCCACCTTAACCACCAGTGAGAGTGTATTGACTTTAACGTGAGATGATTGTTTGTTATTTGGTACAGTAAGCGAAAGCCTTCCCACTCCGGGGTGCCGACAAAGCTTGAGTCTATGGAAGCATGTGAAAAAAGTTTGAGAGCATTACAAATAAAAGATTTTAATTGGCCCTTTTATTTTGCGCTGCGGACGCAGCACTGTAGCGCTGTGTACTTTCATTGTAAGACTACATTTCATTATCACTTTGCAACTGTCATTTTACAAGTATTTATTAAGGTCATGCAACTGACAATGTAAGCTGAATCAGAATGGATTTTGCATTTGCTATGTGAAACAGGCTACCCCAAAATGCACTAGAATGCAGGAAATGGCATCTAAGAAATCCAAAATTTTCTGGGGGAGGACCCCCATACCCCCCGCCAGGGGTAGTACATATGCTCATGATGTCTACCTTCGTGCCCCACCAAACATTTTTTCCACTGGCCGCCACTGGTTATGACAGAAAATAGGACACTGACACACGTTCTAGGCCCAGCTAAATATGTTATAGATTTTGGTGGTGTGCCACAATAATTGTATGTGTTTAATTCATTTAAATACATTTTGGTGGTGCGCTGATGTCTCCGAAATCTGAGAATTTGAGTATGGAAAAAGTCTGGAATTTTACATTTGAAAATGTGTAGGAACCCTGGATATTCCACACTGTCCCTCAAGGGTCACACTTCTAACTTCCCTTTTAACTGCACGCAAGATAGCAGCTTAAAGTCACAGATGATGCCACTGCAAATCTTCATGTCAAATAAATTTCAAATGAAAAAAGAAAATAGTTTGAGTTTCTGAATGTTTGTCTCTTTTGTCTTATTTTCATTTATTTTTATAGCATGAACAGTACAAATGTGTTTTTATACATTGTGTTGACTAGGTACGTTTAATTTCAATGCACTGGTGACAGTGACAAAGATATTCTATTCTATTTTCATCTATTCCATTTTAAAGAAGTCACTCTTCCCTCAATAAAAAATGGCTTACACTTTATTTTATGGTTCCTTTAACAGCGCATTTAAATATAACAACATGTAATGTTATGTATGTACACTGTACATACCCAACGCTAAACCTAATCCTAGTCTCATCCTAACCCCTATTTTAGAGCCCCTGTTACAGTGAATCTACAGTTTGCACAGCACCCTGTGACCTTGGGCTATGGATTGATCCACACCGAACTCCTGTAACTCTCTGGTGCTGCAGTCTCACCTCTAAGATCTGGGCTCCAGGGCTCACCCCGGCCGTGTGTGCGGACGAGTCTTCGGTGACCCGGTGCACGAACACGCCCGTCTTGTTGCCCCCGACCACCTGGATCTGCTTGAGCAGCCCGGCCCCCTGCAGGCTGAGCGTGAGCACGCGGCCCGTTACACGCAGCGCCTGCGGCCGCGAGCGCATCAGGAAGGGGGGCGCAGACGCACGGGACACACTGCCACAGACGAGAGAGAGACAGGACCGTTATACTCAAAACTACATAATAATAACTATAATAATAATAATAATAATAATAACGAAACTGTATTTGTATAGCACAATTCATACAAGATGTAGCTCAAAGTGCTTTAACAGTTTGGCAGGAAAAACACAAGCGTTTCCCAATTTACTGTTTTCTAGTGGCTTAGTTTGAATGGTTAGTGATGTTGACTGACTATTGATGATAGGACCATAATTTCCTATCAAAATAACAGTTTTAAAATTTTTTTTTTCTGCACATATTTAAATGCACCCTCTATGTTAAAGGTGGCATCAATCTCTCTGATTTTCCAAAGAGATGGGCTAATAATTTATGTGAAGTAGTATCACAGCACTCATGTCAAAGTAGCTCTCAAAAAAGGTTGGAGACCCCTGATTTAAACGTACAGTAAATAATTCTATACAACAGACACATTATTCACACTGTTTCCAGGTCAGCTTCCATAGTCTCTGCACTGTCTGTAACATCATGACCTCCACAATTTTCATTGGTGGGTGCAGGTTGACCATTTCAGAAGCATACAAATAAATAAAAAAATGTTTTTTTTTTCTGTTATGTGTAAATCCTCTGCCTCTATTGCACACAAGACCAGGAACACATAAAGAAGGTTTTGTTTTGTGATTGCAACATTGATAGGTGTACATTCAGATAAGGCTGAAGTGACCCATCTTTGCAGGAAGTGGCACTCAGGCTTACTTGTCAGGGCTGATGCATTTCTCTGTAAAAGAAGGGAGGGACGCCGACTTTGCGTCGTCTGTAAACAAAACACAAGAAAAACATTTATGGTCATATCACTTGAGAGGCAAGTGGAAAAAACACCACACCCATACACCCACACACTCTATTCTCTCTCTCTCTTACTCACACACCAACACACACACACACACTGACAAATAATTCAAACTAGTAACTAGTATGTTGATTCATTACATTAGACAAACGTGTTCAGGTGCATTCAAATGTTTTAGTGCACTCTGCATTATTCTGTTCTTTTTACAGTAAACAATTTTTAATGACACAGTTTACCTTATTCAAATATGAACCTGACATTATTACTTAATTTACCTTTGGGAATGATGACATAGTCACTCTCTGAGAAGGGACTGTCATCCGTCTCGAGGCTACAGAAATGAGGTGAATTGAAATTAAAGCAAATCTCAAACAAGCAAGAAAAAGGAAAAAAAGACAAGTTGTTATAATCTGACAGCATCATAGTGCCAAAGCCGTGACAGATTTACAAGTTTCGGTGGGCAGTGCTACCAGTTTCTGTCTGCTTCAGTGAGCACATCCTACATGGAGGTGGCACGGCGGTTTGCTCCTATGACACATCTCTATAATGGAAGTTTATTTGGGTAATACTTTATGTGAAGGTGTCGTTAATGTTCATGATATGAGTCATGATGCAACATGCTCATGTCACTCTTATGTAGAGTAAAAAACATGACATGAGACATTAATGACACTTCATTCACGTTTGTCACTGTTGCCATTAAGTGTCGTGTTTTTATAATGCATAGCTGGTATTTTTGGGTGCAGAGATTGCAAAAAACGTAAGGCACCCAATGACAGTCATAAACATGAATAAAGGGCTAATGTCACCCTTATGTAGACACCTTAGTTAGTTCCTTGTCAAACTATGCAGTCAAAAAGAAGGACCTTTGTCAGATCTTGGAAACACATGTCCACTGTAATATCAGCAACTCATGCAAATGCACACAGCAAAGAGGTTTCTGTGTCAGGGAAAAAAAATCTGGCAAAGATTAACCACATGAATGTGGGATCTTACAGTTATGCAGTTACATTTGCTTCCAGTGGAATGAGGAAATGTGGGAAAAGGAAAAAAAAACATCCATCTGTAAATGCCTCTTCATGTGTGAGTGTTAGAGTGTGTATGTACCACAACCTAATGGAGAGATAACTGGGCCTAGATCTTCTCATGACTGTTGTATAGGTAAGGCTGATGCTCACCTGTCGTTACCCAGGTCCATTAGTCGCCTGCGCAGAGATTCAGAGCCTGGAGGTTCCACTTGGTTTGAACGAATGCTGCTTATTCCACCCTCAGCAAACTGTACACACACACACACACACACACACAGACACACACACCACACACACCACACACACACACACACACACACACACACACACACACACACACACACACACATACATACACACACACACAGGTAGGTAGGTGCAAAGATAAAAAATAAACAAAATAAACGTTGTTGAAATATTTTAAATGGAACCTTATAGTGTGTATTTGAACAGAGATTTACCAAAGACAAAAAACCCCTACATTTTGTAAAGCAACTGTGCAAATATTCAAACAGCACACAGGTATATGATGGGATGACTGCAGCAGAGGTGTTTAAGAGTATACATAGGGAACAGTCATGTTATTCTATGGAGCAAGAGAAAGAGACAGAGGAGTTCGAGAGAGAGAGAATGATCGAGCAAGAGGGAAAAATGAGAGGAAGAGAGTGGGGGGGGATAGAGAGAGAAAGAAGGAAAGAGGGGAAGAGAGAGAGCAAGAGCGAAAGAGTGAGGGGGCGGGCAGCTGTGCTCACTTCCAGGTTGTCGCTCCTGGTGAGGTCAGGGCTGAGGGCGTTCATGCGGTAGAGGCGAGAGCGGGGCTGTGGGCTGGGAGGTGGACCCTCACTGCTGGAGCCACAACCACTGCTCTCCCAGCTGTACTCCCGCGCCTATATGAGGACACACACACACACATTTACACACACACACACACACACACACACACACACACACACACACTGTAACTGAGGTCTTCCTGCACAGTCCAGTCCCAGGCTCGAACCTGCAACCTCAGAGCAACTCCGATTTGGCCGACAGACACACTAGTCTGTCGAAACTAAAAGCCGAGCTGTTCGCTCAGTCAGTAGCGTATCCTTTTGTGGTGTGGGGTGTGACAAAGATCTGGTTTCTTACAAATCCTATAAATATCAGTTTTATGTCTCAATGACCAACATTACTGTATATATACTGTACTGTAAATGTAAATATACACTGCTGACATATACTGTAATGCACCTACTCCCAGCAGATACTCTATGACACGCATGACACACCAGAGGTACAGCTAGAGTTAGACATTACATAGTACTACATTACTGATTGTTGAGTCACTGACATCATGCTGCACAAATTCACCACGCTCTAATAAGGCGGATTCCTGCCAGTGAACTGTAATGATGTGCTCACACTACTGCTGTCCTCATAGACACGCTAGTTAATCTACAGGTAAGATGGCCGTTTCCACCAGGTTGTCCTGTCACACATTACACACATTCATTTCCGAAACATGAAGCACAATGTCCTATTGGACAACAAATGCATTTATTACCAGCTTTTCAATCAGAGGAGAGGGAACACGAGGGTGACCATATGTTGAATATAATAACAACATATCAGGACATTTTCATCACTTTACAAAAACCCCCAGGACAGCCAAGACAGGAAGTGAAAACAGGACATGTCCTGGGAAAAACAGGACGTTTGGTCACCCTAGGAAACACTGTTCAGAGAGTGGAAGCTCTACCACCTGTTGGTTCAGTGCCTATACTAAACTAGCTAACTCTTTAGCCAGGTACTTGAGCTGGCCAATCTGTGAAATCACCAGCTTTAACCCTCCTATTATCTTTGGGGTCAATATGACCCCATTCAATGTTTAACACCTCAACAATACACCAAGTATATATTTTTTTTGCTTCATCCTTGATGACTTTTCCTAATTAAGGGGGGAGAACTGGGTAAACATAAAATTAACAAGATAATATGTTTTCAATGTCCTGTATGCATGTTGTACGCATCCGTGTTCCTTGGGGTCAATTTGACCCCAAACTGTTTTAGCTGCATAAAACATACACAAAATATCCACATTTTGCACATACATGTTTAAGTTGTTTTAGATCACATTAAGGTGATCAAAACATGCAGTTTTATAGTCTTCAGACAGGTTTCCTCCGTTTATGGCCCTAACCTAACACTAATAATTTTGATGACATGGGAGAGGGGCAAAACAATTTCCACAAGAACCTTGAGGCAATGGTGGCCATGCGCTTAGGGTAATGGGTAACCAGCGGTAGTACCACTGAGGTACTTGGAGCATGGTACTGTCCCACACACTGCTCCCTGGACAGTGCTGTCATGGCCATACAGCCAATATACTAATGAGGAAGTTCCGTCCCCATTCATTTCAATGGGAAATGGTAGGCTAGTCAATTCAGCCAAAATTGAGCAATTTTCTGATGTTTCAAAATGGAGATTCTGATTCTCATTCATCCAGCTCATAGTACTCAAAAGTTCTAAGTTGTAAGCAACTGGACTTCTTTTTGAAGCTTGAAATTGTGTCTGTTTTTCCCGGGGTCAAATTGACCCCGAAGACAATAGATGTTACTATTCTTGATGACCACAACCAAATTTATTTACAAATGTTACAAATAACAGAAATTTGTATTTAGAGGTACTATGCATCCATTGAAATACCAAAAATATCTTTCTTTCCATTTTTAGATCAATCAGTAAGATTTTATGGCTATTTCCATATTTTTCCATAATCATGAAATACATCATGGATGTATGTGGTGTTTATGGGGGCTAAGTTATTTTTAAAGGGCTTTTTTTTTGGTCCTCAACAAAGAAATATAGTAGTACCTCACACACAAACCAATAACCAAGGCCAATATTTTGAATTATGCACATTTTAAGGAGATTTAAATGGCTGGGGTCAAATTGACCCCAAGGATAAAGGATGTTAGAAAATTTGAGGGTAACAGGAGGGTTAAGTGCACATGTGCAACTAATACATTCTAGTACTTTTATCTGATGTATTTATTGATCTGCTATGTTCACCTTTGATTTCAGTACAGCCACATGCTGCAAGAAATATATGCTTAAACGTCATCCACCTAGCATGGTTTCAAAATAGCTTAAAGCACTGCCATACCAAAGGGCCAAAAGAGAACGCATTCCTCAAGAGCATGAATCACTGGAGCACTGCTTTAAACATGGAAAACCAAGACAGCAGAAAATTATTGACAGAGAATGGGAAAAGGTTCCATGGCGACAGGCTTCTGTTTGTTTGCGTTGTCAGTATACCCATAACTTGCCACAACAAAAGCCCTGAATGAATAAATCCTAGCGGTTTGTTTACAATCCAAATCGTTGACGCCTTGGACTCTCAATCTGAGCCTGATAGGGCTCAGTACTCTAACCACACCCCTGGTGTGGGATGCTGAGTCAGCAGGAACTAGTCAATGGCCACTTGAACTTGACATGATGAAGAGAAGGTTATTCTGCTAGGTCCAAACCGTTGTGTAAGTGAAACCCTCTGGTATGCACTCAAGGGTTTCAGTTTATGTTGTAGCAGTGAGCAACATTGGTTTTGGAGTTGCAGTATGTTTATTGTCAGTGTTAGTATATAATTGGTCAGCTCTAGTGTGTTTATAGTCAGTACCAGTGTGTGAGTGCATTACACTGGTGAAGTTACTGTGCTGGTAGTGGTGGTAAGTACGTGTGACTTGCCCCAGTGGTGTAACGTAATGCAGTGTAAGTGCAATTTAAGTGTAGTGCAATGCAAGTGTAATGTAAATGTAGTGTAATGCAATGTTAGTGCAATGTAAGCGTAGTGTAATGCAATGTTAGTGTACATGTGATGTAATGTGTGATGCAATGTAATCGTAATATAATGCTAGTGTAATGCAAGTGTAATTTAAGTATATTGTCTCATGTAATGAGTAATATAATGTAATGTGAGTGTAATGCAATGTGTGTGTAATGTAATGTAAGTGAAATGTAATGTTAGTGTAATAGTAGTGGTGGTACGTACCCGTGGCTTGTCCCTGGGTCCTCTGTCGGTGGTCCGGGCCCTCAGGTTGAACACCTTCTCCTGCAGCTCCACCAGCTGACTGCGCAGGATGTCCTTCTCTGCCAGACTACGCGCTATCTGTGCCTGGGCATCATCCCTGGACAGGTAGGCCTGCAGAAAACACACACACACACACACACACACACACACACACACACACACACACACACACACACACACAGGGAGAGAGAGGGGCGATAGAGAGAGAGGTAAAGAAAACAAAAACATAAACATGTGTACTCTAACCATGATTACATTTCTCAGTAGGGGGATTTCCAGGAAATGCTGTCAGGACAAAAGAAATGGACAATGGGCCCATCATTTCAGCCTCTGAGTGTTCATTCCGCCCTCGTGTGACTGGCTACGGAAACCCCCCGTGTGAAAATCTACAGCTTTCACTTCACGGGGCTTAAATTTCATCCCCATGTGTGTTTGACCACAGGAGGCTTAGCGGAACATTAACAGGTGTAACAGGACACTCTTCGGCACTAAGGCTTGTTATGTAAGAGAAGACCTTCATAAATACAATCCATAAATAGCACACAGCCCTCTGACTATGTTTGTGTGTGTGTGTGTGTGTGTGTGTGTGTGTGTGTGTGTGTGTGTGTGTGTGTGTGTGTGTGTGTGTGTAGGAACATGTGTTTGTATTTGCATGTAGTATGTGTGTGTGTGTTATGTAACTACATGTGTATATCCATGTGTGTTTGTGTAATCTTACTGTACATGTGTGTGCGTGAGTGTTTTTGTTTGCATGTGTGTTAGCATTGGTTAGGTTACATGGTAGGGTAAGCACTGACTTCCAGGAAGGGCTTCAGAGATGTCACTATGTGTGGCTAATTGGTTGTGTGTATGTGTATATGTATGGTATTCATGACAGTGTGTGTGTGTGTGTGTGTGTGTGTGTGTGTGTGTGTGTGTGTGTATGTGTGTGCGTGCGTGTGCCACACTGACCCTGTCTCTCTCAGCCTGCAGCTCTCCTAGTTGGCTCTGGAAGACGGTGCTCTTCTGCTGGTACATCTCACAGTCCAGCGTCAGCTTCTGCACCTGCAGCACCAGGCTCTCCTTCTCCTCAAACAGCTGAGGGACACACACACACACACACACACACACACACACACACACATGTACGCACCCACGCATGCACACACATAGTATAAAAGGATTGTTTACGCTGTTGGGTGTGTATGATCTGAGCCAAAAAAAACACTGCCACATAATAGATGCCAAGAAATAGCAGGAGAGCCACAAAGGAGGTAGTCATAGCACAGATCTGACAGGGCCACTGCACAGAGCACAGTTATGAGTGGGGGTAGGGTAGTAGTAGAGTAGAGTAGAGTAGAGATACTTTATTTATCCTGAAGGATGGGGTTGGGTGTCGTCACACAATGGGGCAAAAAAATATTGCACTGCGTGTAATACTGTTGCAGAGAACAGGAACAAATACGGTTTACGCAACTCCCAACCTACAAAAAATGATCTCAGAGAGGTAGCCTGTCACAAATATAGGCTATTTACAAACGTTTAGCCTGCCATGGCCAATGTTAAGTAGTAGGCTACAGCGCACAACAGTCTCATGCACACTCCGAATATTTTGTCTAACTTGTTGACATCAGGCAGCCGTTATCAGTTCCAGGGAGACTACAGGTGTAAGAAGATGGGAGAATCATTTTTTGAAATGCGTAAACCTCTGCAACTTTTATTGTAACTTTTTAGAAAACCTGCCACAAAATCAGGTATTTTAGGCCGCAACTATCTCAAAATTGGGCCGCGAGTTAGTTGGTGGAAAGGGATGTAGTAACAGTTATTGAGGAGTTGGTGGGGTGGGGTGGGGTGGAGTGGGATTGGGGTTGGGGTAAGGATAGGGGTAGGAGTTAGGGGGGTTTAGTCACCTCCTCAGTAGCCCTGGCCAGCCTCTCGTTCTCCTCGCTCAGTCGACAGAGTCGCTCGGCCAGCTCCGAACGCCGGTCCTGAGCCTCCTCCAGATCCTGGGCCAGGATGTCCTCACGTGCCTGAGAGAGAGAGAGAGAGAGAGAGAGAGAGAGAGAGAGAGAGAGAGAGAGAGAGAGAAGGAGGGAGGGAGAGGGAGAGAGGAAGATGAGAGAGAGAGTAAATAGGATAGTGAGAGAATGAGAGAGAGAATAAGAGAGGGGGTGAGATAAAGGAGGATGAAAGAGCAAGAGGGAGAGAATGAGAGAGAGAATGAGAGACAAGACAGAAAGAGAGTGAGAGAGAGAGAAAATGAAAGCGTGAGAGGGACAGAATGATAGAGAGGGTGAGTGAGAAAGGAGGGTGAAACAGAGAGTGAATGAAAGAGGGGGGGTGGTGGTGGTGAGAGACTCCTTAACCTGGCTGAAGAATTGTGTTAATTATAACCAGCTGATTTAGTAAATGGCTGCCACACATGTTGAATTTAATTGTAGCTTCTGAAGCCAGCTTGCCCATCAGTCCACCAAAACACACTCATGTACACACTCACACAGTAGCCCATACTCTGTTATTATCCTCAGTATTTGGTTTGTACAAATTAGTTATACAAATTTGGTTCACACATTTGGTTTACACAAATAGAGAGAACGCTAGAAATATTTGACTTCCCTATTCCTGGAATGTGTGCTGCAGTGCTGCTAACCTAACAGATCAATCATTTATAGGGTTCATTTAAAGGGTTCATTCATGGCGTGTGCAACGATGTGAGGAGTGTATTTTTAAGGCCAAAGAGACAGGAGACGAGCAGGGGTGTAACAGTAGGTGTGGATGTGGTTCTAGGAGGATGTGTGCCAGTGTGTGTGTGTAAAACATGTTTTAGAAACAGACAGACACACACACATATAAGGAGAGGAGTTATAGAGAAAAAAATGCTGAGGTCATTGTGTTTGTGTGTGCGCGCGCGTGCACGTAGGTGTGTGGGTGTGTGTGAAACATTTTTGGAAACGCACAGACAGTCACAGAGAAGCTATAAAGAAATATTTGCTGACGTAACTGTGAGTATGCATGGGTGTGTGTCCAAATATATTTCTCTGCTCTTTATAAGTGTAACAGAGAAGCTAGAGACATATTTGCTGACACATCTGTGTGTAGGAGAGAATTTGTATTAATCAAATGTGTATACGGTTAATAATAAAAATGTACACTGTGTGAGAAGGGGGTATACAAGAGTACATTTTGGTGAGAGCAATCTGGATTTAACAGATCCGATCTCCTTGTGCACTTAATACAGGTGACTTCACTAATTAACTCCTGGACCTGGCTGAAGAATTGTGCCAATTATAACCAGCTGATTTAGTAAATGGCTGCAACAAATATGTGGAATTTAACTGTAGCTTCTGAAGCCAGCTTGCCCATCAGTCCACTGATATATACACTCAGACAATAGCTTATACCCTGTTATTATTCATACTGTAGTATTTGATTTGTACAAATTGGTTATATGGTTCACATATTTGGTTCACACAAATACTCTCCTACACATACATACAGGCATTCAGGTTGCCCACCATTGTGTTTCTATGTATATATGTGTGTGTGTATAAATCAAGGATGTTGTGTTTGGGCCTCACCGGATTGAACTTCTCGGCCTCCAGGAGTTTGCGGCGCAGCGTGGAGATCTCCTCCCTGAGCTGCTGACTCTCGCTGGGGGAGACAAAGTGCAGCGAGCGCCGCCTCTGGAAGTCCTTCTCCGTCTCAGCCTTACGCAACTCATTCTGCAGCTGATAGATCTGTGGTTCAGACATCCACACACACACACACACACACACACACACACACACACACAGGAAGTGATGGGCGCACCCACAGACACAAACACACACACATTTACACACACATACAAACACACACACGCACACACACACACACACACACAGGCAGCGAGGGGTGCACCCAGCCACCCACCTGCAGGTTGAGGTCTCGGCAGCGCAGGGCGGCGGCCGCCCTCTCCTCCACGGCGGCAGCGTAGCGGACGTACAGCTCGCACTTCTCGTCCTTGAGCTTGAGCAGGTCGCGGTTGAGGCTGGCCAAGTGGCCGCGCAGACGGCCGCTCTCCTCCTGCAGCGGCCGCAGCTCCTCCGCCCGCTCCACCGCCGCGCTCAGCTCCGCCTCCAGCCTGGCGCAGCGCTCCCGCCCCTGGTCGGCCTCCTGCCGCACCTCCATCAGCTCCTTCTGCATGCTGGTCACCGCCCGCACCAGGTAGTCCGTCAGCTCCGAGTACTTGATCAGGCCTGGGACAGCACAGCGACGGGGGCCGGGTCAGGGCCAGAGCCAGGCCGGGGCGGGGCGGAGAGGGGGAGGGAGGAAGGAGAAGGAAAATGGAGGAAAAAAATTATCCACTTAAGTTTACATTATCAGGGATGACGGCAGAAGAAAACATAGTTCTTTTGTTGAGGTTTTTGAGGATTTCAGAAGCAACAGATCGGAAATCAATAAGACCTTATTTATTTTTGAGAGACAACACTCTTATCTTTGTCCCTCAGAAATAAATAAGATCTTATTGCTATCTGTCGCTCTGGAAATCCTCTCAACAAAAGAACACTATAATTATGGTGGAAGAGGAAGCTGGAGAAACAATTCCACTTCATTTTCTTGTAGTCATTTCTTTTGTGACATTAACAGTTGTTTTTAAGGTACATTGTGTCAATGTGCTTCACAAAGGCCAAGCCCTGAAAGCCCTGGAGCGAAACCTCAGGTAGGACGTCATGTGTAGTTAGCTCTGATAATGCTTTTAATACTGTTAACATTGGGCTTCACTGAGAAAATGTCAATCACTCATCGAGGTGTTTATAGAGTATTCCACATGCAAGTGACTGACAGGAGAGATGGATTTTTACAGTTGTTGTTTCAAAAGAGGTGCAGCAGTGGCAGAGTGCCAGTTGGTGTCTGAGTGAGTGAGTGAGTGTGTGTGTGTGTGTGTGTGTGTGTGTGTGTGAGAGAGAGAGAGAGAGAGACAGTCTACATAATACTCAGTTCAGTCTAAATAAATCAGCAGTACGTATTACGTAATATGAAGGATTACATCGTGTGTGGGAGATGTACATGAGTGAGGGCAGAGATGTGACCAGAGTGACACATGGAGGTGGGCATTTGTCTAAGCTGGGGGTGGGGGGGTTAATGGAACATTTTTGTTTGATGGACAGAGCATTTCTCAGGGTGGCCAGGTCTCTTTAAGGGGGGGGGCTTACAATGCTTACATCCCCCGAGAGAGAGTGAGGCCTGAACCTACCTAGAGCAAGCACAAGGACAGGAGTGGGTAATGGATAGAACTGCAGAAGGTTAAATGAGTGATTTTTTTAAAGGAGGTTTCACTTCAAAGCTAATGTCATTGTCATTTCAATTTCATACAAGAGAGCAGCCACACGCATGCCTAATATGGTCTTTGGTAGATGGGGAAGGAAAGAGAAGGAGTGAGAGAGAGGAGAGGAGAGGAGCAGAGGAGGAGGAGGAGGGGCATTTCCATCTCCATGCATCATGGATTCCATTTATAGATTATTAACTGTGACAGGTTGAAGATGAATCCCCCACTTCATCATCACACACACTTACACACATTTTTCCTATAGGGGGTGTATGTGATGTGGTGGTGGGCTTTGAAAAGGTAGGAGATGATGTGACATGTCTGACAGTCCAAAAGTAGAGGCTGAAGAGGGAGGACAGGAGAAAGGACATATATAAACCTTTTTTTGACACTTTCATTCCCTTCACGGCCAGCAGATGCATTTATCAAAGCGCCGTATCAGCACAATGTGCAGTAAACTGATAACAAAAACTGACTGAGCAGGAATGAAGAGGCCACTGAAATATAGAGACAGATAAAGGGAGAAGTATTTCCTCAGGGCTGCTCGACAACAACAGAAACTTGAGCACCACTTCAAATGTATTCAGGCTAGAAAAAAAAAACACTCTGACTGAGAAGCACCCAAACATGCCATAACGCCATGGCTGGCATTACAGCAAGCACTTCATTATTCAACCCCAGATGTCCAGTGGTTGGTAATCCTGGTTCCAGAGCATAAACATTAGTGATTTAACTAATTAGTTAATCATGTTACAAAAAATAATGATTTTCTCATGTTTTGAATAGAAAGAAGATAATAGGATGGGACCATAATTCAAATGGTGTTATCTTGACTAATGGTAAGGCTTTGACCAGTCTTTTCACTGTATCAAAAGTCTCAGTTTTGGAATTTCGAGTCACTGTGACCTGTTTTGCCACATCTGGTCACATATTTCGGCAGCATTTCTGCCTCTTGGAGGCTGTGCTGTTTTCGGCTGAGGCTACCTGGTTGGTATTCACTCACCGCTGAATCCCGAGGGCTCGACGCTGGGCTTGCGGCCGGTGACCTGGGTGTAGGTGGCGG
Source organism: Setipinna tenuifilis (assembly GCA_030347295.1). Lineage (NCBI taxonomy): Eukaryota > Metazoa > Chordata > Actinopteri > Clupeiformes > Engraulidae > Setipinna > Setipinna tenuifilis. The sequence goes on from CM059281.1 coordinate 5,320,868, forward strand.
GGTAGTGGATCATCAGGCTCTCCAGCAGAGCTACGGCCCCATTGCGACCGCGTGTGTGCAGAAGGTCCAGCATGTGACCTGGGGGTAAGGTCAAGTTACATGAAATAGGTTTTATTGTCGTTACTGTTGTTGTTATTTTTATTACTGTTGTTTTATTATACATAGTACATTATGAGATGGGGAAAAAAAAGTTCTACTGGAAACAATTGGTGATACACACAACTGTTGAAACACAGTAGAGACAAGAAAGTTACAGTACAGTGCATAGACACAATATTTATATCTACACACACACACACACACACACACACACGTCCAAGGTGCACAAAAAGAGTAGGAGAGAAGATGGACACATGAGGAGCCAAGTCTCTCCACTGCCATAGCCAACAGGGACGAAGCCAAAAGAAAACATTAGTTCTTACAACACTCTTTTCTTTGTCTTAGAAATAAATAAGATCTTATTAATTTCTAATCTGTTACTCCTGAAATCCTTACAGTGAACTCAGACTGAACTTATATCTGGCTTTATTGGAGACTGTGTCTCAGGAGTTTTAATTTGTCAAGTATGAGACAAAGGCCAGGTCTTACTGCATTTTCAACTGTTTCTCCTAAATCCCCTTTAGGAAGAAAATACACAAATCAGCTTAATAAGACACCTTGTTTGTTTCCAAAAGACAAAGTCAAGACAATTTTAAGAAGCAATATTTTCCTTAGGGAATTGTTTTGTATGAATTTCATGTCTCAGGCTGCTTCTTTACTTTTATCTGTCTATTTTCTCTTTTTTACTTACCATTCTGCCAATCCAATCCCATCTATTCATTATTTAAGTACTGTCTGTTACTGCTAAATACACCCAAAATGTGTAAGCTCCACCGATAAGAAATGCTACAGTAAGTCATTATGTCTGTGTTGACACATGACGTTTACACAAGCTCCTATCCCACTCTCAGTGTTCTCAGATCTGTTTCCAGCATAAACTCTTCAGTTCTAACATCTTGCTGTTTAAATGTCGGCATTCTCTTTCTTTTTTTTTTTAGTTTCTCAAATTCGCAATGCATTCTGTCATGCTTGTATTTCAAAACATTAAATTATTTATGTCAGGCACACATAACTCATAATTATGCCATTTTTAATTTAGACTTCATTATTACTGTGCCGAATACACACTGACACACAAACAAACACAACCACCCACACACACCCACACCCCCATTCAAGCACCCACCCCACAGGGATGAAACCAATAGCTTCACATTCTTCTGAGATGACAATCTTTTTGCAGCAAATTTACTTTCCTTACAAACACCCAGACAGAGACAGACACACAAACACAGACACATACGCTCTCTCTCTCTCTCTCTCTCTCTCTCTCTGTCTCTCTCAAACACACACACACACACACACACACACACACACACACACACACACACACACACACACACACACACACACACACACACACAAGCGCAAGATTAACAAAACGACAGAGAGTTTAACACTCTCTAACTCTCCCTTACACACACACACACACACACAATGAGGGCAAAATTAACAAAAAGACAGAGTTCAACACCCACTTTCACTCTCGCTCTCTCATGCATACAAACACACACACACACACACAATGAGGGCAAGATTAACAAAAAGACAGAGTTCAACACCCACTTTCTCTCTCTCACTCATGCACACAAACACACACACACACACAGCATGAGTACAAAATCACAAAAAAGGCAGACTTCAACACTCGCTCCCTCCCAGTCTCTCTTACTGGTCTTCATGGAGTAGTTGGCGAGCTGGGCCCAGTTGATGATCTCGTCCTCGTCCACCTCGGAGAGCACGCGAGCCTGCCGTAGGTAGGGCAGGATGCTGCAGGGCCGCACCTGCAGGGAGAGGCTGTGCCGGTTATCGTTGATCAGTTCCCACAGCTCCTTGCCCTCTTCGTCAGCCAACTCAGGGTCCATCTCCCGGTCCGCCACCGCCATGGTGACCAAAAATTATTTAAAAATCACCCCGGAGACCGACTGGTGGAAAAAGATAGAGAGAGAGAGGGACAGAGGGACAGAGAGAGAAAGAGAGAACGAGAGAGTGAGAGTTCCAAAAGTGCTCCTGTTGCTTAGATGTTGAGAGCCCGTCTGAGTAACCTGCTGTGCCATGAGAAGGGCAGTTGAAGTGAAGGGAAAGGCCGATGTGGGCGTTTATTCACAAGTCTCTGCTCCATGGCTGCCTAGAAGTGCGTGCCAGGAACCTGTAAGACAAGAACGTAAATTCCCGGCAAAACATACAACATTGCACCTGGGGAGGTGAGGGCAGGGGGAGGTTCCTTTGCTTTGCTTTGCTTTGCCTTTTCTTCCACACACGGCTTGTGTGTTCAAACACAGGACACACGCACGTACAGACACACATGCACACACTGACACAAACACAAACAGAGTGCCTGGTCATGTCCCTTATCCTGTCGTTAACCAGCAACAATCTCAGTCAAACACGTTGGTTTTATACCCTGTCTGGCTGTTTGTCTGCTGGACCCTTTGTGCCATGAGCCTTATCTCATCCTGCTAGGACACACACACACATCCAACAGCCTATGAAAGAGCCGATACTATATATACCTTCTTTTAATTAATGGAGCTATTTACTCATGTTTGCACAGAAGCAGGTGTCAATAAGGTATACGCACACAACTCATTGTGAATGTGTGTGTGTGAGTGCGTGTGTATACAAGAGCGGGTCAAATTTATAGGATGTTCGTTCTCTTACAGGCATAGTGTTGTGTGTGATTCAAAGTCCCATTGAAAAGCAGTTGGCTAAAGGATGTGACAGTTACAAAAGGAAAGCGTCTAGTTTCAGTACTTAAAATAGGCAAATGCACAACATATTTACCGCCACACACGCGCGCGTGCACACACACACATCTAATAAAAAAACAAAAAAAAAACAAAATGAAAAACAGGAATAATCATTGACCATATCAATTCCAGCTATTGTTTTGTTTAAGCACACTTAAGGCACAACTGTTATTAAACAGTAGGAGCTCTTGTGGTGAATCCACAAGATAAACTCAGAGGGGAAGTCTGAGAAACCAGCCTAGAGGCAACACAGCGATGCCCGTGAATTCCGCACATCAGCTGAACTAGCTTTATGAAAAAAGTAAAATCTCTGCAGTAATTTTCTGTTTGACAGCTACGATACATGTAATGGCAAATGGGCAAGTTAAACTGTTTCAGTCATAATAAAATACAGTGTCGTTGTTAAATGCTGTCTGTGATGGTGCATACCTGGTCATATCCTTACGATGACTTCAGTTTGTCGCAGGTTCGGTGATACCATCATTCTCAGCCAGCGTCTTAGTTTAAATAAGGAAGTGGGCTACATATGTTGTAGCTACAAGTTTAGAAAGGCAGCATGGAAAAAGAGTAACTTTCAGAAATGAAATACCTCAAGATACATTCAGACAGACTTGTGAGAGCTCCTGGTCTCTTCGTCAAGAAAAAACCACAAGCACTCATTAGCGACTCAAACGGCCTACTGTAAAAGTAGGTGATCGGTCAGACACTTATCGAAGTTTGCAGAAGAGTAGCCTATTAGGGACAGGTGTGACCAATTTAAGGAAGGGCGACATGTGCATGTTATACTTGAGTTGTGTAAATTGACTTCAGTAGTATCAAGTGTTGACTTTATTCAGATTCTGACTCTAATCAGAAACAATGTCAGAATTTTGAGAAAAACTGAAATTAATGTCAGACAACTCAAATACATTATTTCCATCTGTGGCCCTAATCCTCTTGAATACGAGTTTGTAAGAGTTATGTTGTAAGACCTACAAAAAGTACAGCATAATAAACCATTAATTACAAGAGAAATCAGCATTAATGTGCATAATCATTACACCCTCAAGACAGGCCTTCAAAGAGTACCATGAATGACAGGTGTTCAGAAAACAAGACGTTCTCCTATAGCAGAATCATTAAGCTTTGCACACACCTTTCACAATGGACTGTCTGTGATTCATAAAACACGGTGGCCATAACTCAACATGCTGCATTCTTCTCCACACAATGGGTGTATGCTTCAGTTTGTATGTCCATTCATAGTTGTAGATGAATGGCTTTTCATGCTTATTTTAGTATACCAAATATCAAATCAAATATTTTTTAATTAACCAATAATTCATGTAACATAGGTACATGATCTGTCTTCCTCCAAACCAGTATTAAATCTTGTTCTATAATAAGACACAGGCAGCTATTTATCATGGCACAGATAAACAAATGAATGAATGGGTGTTGTCATGGTGCTAATGTTTGTCGAGCAGCACAGCCCACTGGGGAAAGGTTCATTAGCTCTGCAGCTGGTTTAGCATGGTGACTATTAAGAGATGTCAGACAAAACGTTCTCTGAAGTGAAGGTTAGACACTTAAAAAATGTGATATGGGGGTCAAGTAAGGGACACCAAATAGACCAGTAAACTTCAGCTAACTGTCTTTCATCTTCCAGTCATAACACAGTAGGCCTACTCTGTGTTTGTGTGTATGTGTGTATTTTTGTTTCAAGAACAGAAACTTTATGCATTATCATTTTTATTATTAATAATAGCTCATATTTCATGTATAATAATATTTCATTGCACAGGACACCCAGACAATAGAATTCAAAAACCCAAATCACTATTGAGCAGCTGGAAGATATAATGCCCTCAGTGGATGAAAGTAAAGTCCCAGAGAAAACAAACCAAAAAGTGTTGTTCCATGATCCACCTTACCAACCCTGTAACAGCACCTCCCCCTCCTCAGTATTGTATCTTTAGAGGTCCACTCTGATCTTCCGATATCTAGCTACTTCAACATTAATCTTAAACTTCCTGAGAAGGCTACAGTAAGTCCTAGACCATTATCCTCCTTCTGCCCTGAGTTTTATTTTCCTCCCAACCCCCCATCCCATCCCATATCCTGCCCCTCTTCTCTCCCCTCCCCTCCCTCACTGGCTCTCGGGGATGTGTGTGCTGAGAGCGAGTGTGATGCGCCGCAGCGCCCCCTGGTGATGGGGCATGTCCTGGCAGACGCGCTGCAGGATGCCGGCCACGCCGGCCAGTCTCTCCTCCTCCCTGCGCAGGGCGGAGGTCAGCGGGCCCTCGCCCGACGCCATGGAGGTGTAGCGGCCGTCACGCACCAGCTGCAGCTGCTTGGTCCGGCTCTGCAGAGCCACCAGACGCACCAGGTTCTACAGCAGAGAGAGAGAGAGAGAGAGAAAGAAAGAAAGAGAGAGGGAGGGAAAGATAGACGGAGAAGGAGGAGAAGAAGATAGAGGGAAAGAAAGAGAGGGAGAGACAGTGACAGAGAGAGAGAGATAGGGGTACGGAAAGATGGAGGGACAAGGAGGAGAGGAAGATAGAGGAAAAGAGAGAGAGGGAGAGACAGAGAGAGGGAGAGAGAGCGAGATATGGAAATGGAAAGATGGAGGGACAAGGAGAAGTGAGAAGTGAGAGAGGGAGAGACAGAGAGAGACAGAGAGAGAGAGATAGGGGGAGGGAAAGATGGAGGGACAAGGAGGAGAGGAAGATAGAAACAGAGACAGAGAGAGAGAGAAAGATAGGAGGAGGGAAAGATGGAGAGACAAGGATGAGAGCAAGATAGAGGGAAAGAGAGGGAGGGAGAGAAAGAGAGCGAAGGAGAGAGAGAGACAAAAAAGAGACAGACAGAAAGCGAGAAAAGGGGGTAGTGATTCAGAGAAGAAAACAATAGTGAAGGCTGATTAAAGGGCTGTGAGTGAGAGACACACAGGCTAGACGCAGTGCCTAGCCGTGGGTAACACGATCTACGATCACCATATAACATGGCACAACAAGGAAGAGTGTAGTAACATAACAAAATAGTTTCCATTCCGGCAGAGGCACCTTGTCTTTGCTGTCCTGCAGGTTGGTGAGGTCATCTGCGAGCACGGTGCTGGCGCTGCACAGCTCGGTCAGGTACTGCTGCTTCTCCCGCAGCTGGCCGCTCAGAGAGCCCTGAGAGGCCTTCAGCTCCAGCAGCACGCCCTCACACTCCTCCGCTTGCTACAGGACAGGGACCACACACACATGCACACACACACACACGCACGCACACACACACACGCATGCACACGCATGCACACACACGCACACACACGAACATACACACACACACACACACACACGCACACACATGCATGCATGCACACACGCACACAAAATACGTACACATGATTCTGAGGAACACACACAGCATGGAAACATTAGTCACTGTATGCAACACAATAAAAAAAAACTCTAAAAGTATTTGAAGCGCTCAAAGTCATCCCTAGAGTCACAGAGTTACCTCTCCTAGAAGTAGCCCAACCTGTTTTTCTGAACCTACGATCCTGGACCGCAGGCATCAAAGAGGCTAGAGCGCAAGTAACACCCTTCTTGCAACATATGCACACACACATGGTTCTTTAGACAAACAGACATAAAAGCCTTACAATTATTCTTATGCTTATGTATGTATCAGACTGCTTTATCCAAAGCTGCCTGGCAGCCTTGCTCAAAAAGTTGACCTAACCTTTTTACTCTTCTAATCTTTACTATCAGCTGCAAGTGCTTTATAGTAATACATGACATATAATATAAATACATATATAAAACTATATCCAGAACATAAAGCACACTGATGCAGACAGACACAAAGGCAGACAGATGTACAGACAGACAGACAAACAGACATGTGGGTAAAAAACACCTGAAGATTGTTCTTTTCTGGGAACACTTCCCATCCTAACAATGCTATAACCTCTGCTAACCAGCACTGTCCTGTATTTTGTTACTTTGTTATGCTCTTTGCTTGCTTTGTACTCCGTACTTTGTTACGCTCTTGCTTACTCTGATCTCCTCTGCATATCTTTGTGTTGATTTGTGTCCTCTATTGTAAGTCGCTTTGGACAAAAGTGTGTGCTGAGTGTAATGTAATGTACTGTAATGCAAACACACACATCCACAGACAGACAGAGAGAGAGAGACACACACACACACACATACACACACACACACACACACACACACACACACACAGACACACACCTTGTGCGTGTCCATGGTCTTGCGGCGCAGGCCGAGCAGGATGTTGTGGAGGTCGGTGTGTGTGGTTTGCTTGCGCTGGCAGCGGGCCTGGGCCTCACTGCGGAGCACGATGCTCTCCCTGCGCGCCACCACCGCCTCCATGTCCCTCAGCAGGTGCTCCTGCTGCTTCAGCAACTGATTGTAGCGCACCTGCACACACACACACACGCACACACACACACACACACACACAAATGTACATAGTCACATACACACACACACACGCATAAAAACTATATATTTTTGAGGCAATTCCACATATTCCCTACTTACTTGTTCCACACTTTCTCTAACTTTTTATATTTCTTCTATTCTCTCTGTATATTGCACACAATGTTTCTCAAACCCATACACCCTCAATGGTAGTTTTTCTCAACAAGTTCACTATGTCTAGACTATGTCAAGTTACTTCCAGTTTGTGTGTATGTGGGTGTGTGTGGGTGTGTGTGTGTGTATGTGTGTGTATGTGTGTATGTATGTATGTATGTGTGTATGTATGTATGTGTGTGTGTGTGTGTGTGTGTATGTATGCATGTATGTGTGTGTGTGTGTATTCATGTGTTTGTGTGTGTGTATGCATGTGTGTGTGTGCATCTTGATATCAGACCTCCATGCGATGGATCTCAGTCTTCATGGCGCGGATGTCTCCCTGGCCCACCTCAGAGTCCACCGCCGAGCGCGTCTCTCTTACCAGCTGGATCTTCTTCTCCCACAGCATGACCTGTCTCCTGTTAGCAACACACACAACAAATGGCACTTGTGAATTTCCTTTGCTGCCCTACATGGCCTATAACTGCACTAAGTAAGTTTGGAGGAGCTGACCATCTCTCTGTAGTTCTCTATAAGGTACAATTCCGCTTCCAGCCAGTGGGGTGACAGAAGACAAAAACTACTTAGTGTGGCTTTAAGTGATGCACAATGACAGTGTTGACATACAGACTCATAGACAGACAGACAGACAGACAGACAGACAGGCAGACAGCCAGGCAGACAGACTTACTCTGCCTCCACCAGGCTGTTAAGCAGTCTCTCCTTCTCCTCCTGGATCTTCTCCAGCCTCATCTGCATGCTGATGGCATCCCTCTCAGCCTCCTACAGAGTAGCCCCCACACACACGTCACATACACACCAACAACCACACACACCCTTATCTGATCCCTTATCGGTTGTGTGTGATGCCTTAGACACTACTGCTTGTAGTTAAGGCTGTTTACTTTCACCAACACACTTTATGTCCTGTTTAGCTTCAGCTGTTGGGCTAGTGGTGTAAAGCGTCACATACACACCAACAAAACACCTTAACTGATCCCTTATCAGTCGTGGGTGATGCCTTAGACAAAACTGCTTGTAGTTAAGGCTGTTTACTTTTAATGGACACACTTCATGTCCTGTTTAGCTTCAGCTGTTGGGCTAGCAAGGTAAAGCCCTGAGTCAGCATATATGGAGGATACTGAACAAGGTAAGAAACACAGGTTGCTGGGATGATAGCTGACAAGACATTTTTACTACAGCCTGGACCCCTTTTTGTGTACATTTCACATCTTTCCATTCTCAGATTTATTTATTTTTTGTGTTTTAGCATAGTCTAGATGCTTTCTGCTTTGATTGTTACTTAGGTGTCCCCTGTTGTCTTTGTCCTATGGAACCGGGAGGCTGAGCTCCATGCTTGGGCTCTACCTCCACCTGCTGGAGGCACTGCTTGGGTTGGCACAGGGGCCCCGAAGGTAAGCCAGTGTGTCCCCCTTGCATTCATCTACTTAGCTTCTTACATACCCACTAACATGTCAAAGGCCCATTCACACCACAAACTACAGTGATAACGACAACTATGACTATCAGGGGCTTGATCAACTGATTAATTAAGCAATTCCTGACACTCTTTAAACTGGAGTTTCAGTCAGTAAAATACAATACAATACTACTAAAATACAAATAAATAAAATACTATAAAATACAATACCAATATTACTAATACTACTTCTACTACTACTACTACTACTACTACTAATAAAAAAATAATAACAATCATCATTATCACCATCATCATCATTACCACCATAATAATAACAATAATAATAATAATAATATGTTCAATTTAAAATGCACTTTACATTTAAACTCAAATGTCAAAGTGGTAACACAAATCTCACTTTCACAAGTGTTAAAAAAGTAACAAAAAAAAAAGAGGTGTTTGTGTAATAATGGCTCTAAAATAGGCCAGGTGGCCCTGGCGCTGTTGTGGTACCTTGAGGTGTGTGAGGAACTCGTTCTCCATGAGCACGTTGCCCTGCTCCAGGGCCTGCCGCAGCTGGCTGTTGTCGCTGAGCAGCGAGTTGAGCTTGAGCATGTCCCCCCTCAGCCCCTTCATGTGCCTCTCCAGCTCGCCCTGCTCACGCCGCTCCTGCTCTATCTCACCTACACACACACACACACACACACACACATGCGCACAGACAGACACACAGACAGACACACACACACACGCACACACACACACACACACATGTGCAGACAGACACACAGACAGACACATACACACGCACACACACACACGCAGACAGACAGACACACATGTACATATGTGTTAGGGTCCTGTGTTTTTGTGTTTAATTTTTTTTTACTTTTGACTGTTTTCCTTTAGCCCCCTGTTGGTTGTCTTATGTATGTCTTTTTGCTCTGTGCTATGTGCTTTTGTTGTTGTTGTCTTGTTTTAATGATTGATGATCAATGATTCATCATTGAATCTCGTTCCCTCATTGTGACCACCTGTTCCTTGTCTTGTCCTAATCATCTTTCCATCATGTTCACCTGTGTCCTGTTCTCCCTTGCCCTATCCTGTGTTTTGTCTGGTTACTGTTCTATTTAGTTCTCTGTACGTAAGCCCGTCTGTTTCTCTGTCTCATGTCAGACTGTTTCTTTGTCTCATATCAGACCATCTGTTTCTGTACCTGGTACTTCATCTGATCTGTTTCTGGTTGCTGTTTTTGCCCTGTTTCTGTTCCCTGTGTTCCTCTGCATGTGTTCTGCCTTGTGCTCTGGAACTAAGTGTTATTTTTCTGTTTTTTTTTTTAGTTTGATGATGTCTGCCTGTTTGTCTGCTTAGTGAAGTTCTCTGTTTTTGGATTTTTTTTCTGACTGCCTTCCTGCTCAGACTTCTGAGTGTTTTTCCCCTGCGGTTTTACTTCCTTTGATTTTTTACTCTGCTTTTTCCCTGACTGCATTATAAAGAAACCTGAACTAAGAAACTGTGGGTTGCAATTGGGTCTTCCTGTTTAAGCACTTAACAATATAGATGTGTCAACAACAGTAATGTGTCTGTGGACGTAGATGAACTCCCTGGGCATTTCTCCATGTGTGTGTGTGAGAGCATGCATACACATATACACTGTGAATGAACACATATGGAATTATGTACTTAACAAAAAAGTGTTAAGATTTAACTTTTTTGTTAAGTACATAATTCCACCTATGTTCATTTATAGTTTTGATGCCTTCAGTCAATGTAAATAGTAGTAAAAGTAAAGAAAATGCATTGAATGAAAAGGTGTGTCCAACTTTTGGCCTGTATATTTATGTTCATGTATGTGTTTCTGTGTATGTGTGTGCTTCTGTGAGTGGGACTCCTCTGCTGCAGTATGGTGAGTTGTGTGTGTGTGTGTGTGTGTGTGTGAGAGAGCGTGCATACACATCTATCTATATTTATGTTCATGTGTGTGTGACTTACTCTCCGTGCGCACTTTCCTCTGCTGCAGTATGGTGAGTTGTGTGTGGAGGGTGTGCAGCGCTGAGCTCTGGGCCTGCTTCTCCTGAGCCAGCCTCACTAGCTCCCCCTGCTGCCACAGCCAGAACTGCTGCTGCTCCTTGATCTCGGCCCCCACCTCCTCCAGCTCCTTGCTCAGCGTGCTCGCACGGATCTCCAGAGGACCCAGGTCCTCATGCTACACACATCACACACACAGAAGCACATCAAACACAAACACACACACACACACACACACACACACACACACGCACACACACACCCACACATACACATACACACACAAGCGTGTAAATGCAAGGTTCACTAAAACATAAATGAAACCTTTCATTGTAAATGCAATTCAGTTCTAAATTTTAACTAACATTAACAAAACATTGCGAACTATACTGTACATCAGTAAGCTCAAATTTAGTAGGTGTCTTGCTAATGGCACGAGTGAGTGCAATGCCACGTTTCATGTTATTAGGACAAAAAAGCATCAAATATATTGGTAAAACAAGCTTCAATTGCCTTTTGGCTGTGTGTAACTCTGGGCAACATGGCCACTCTCCCTCTCACACAACACAGCTGCATCAACGGGCTCTGTACTAGTCCACTAAAACAGTATCAAATGCACTCAGTATTGCTGTCAGCCAGCCCTATCCCAGCATGCTCTGCTGCCATCATCCCCAGCTGATCCTCCCGCAGCTCACCCCAGTGGCGGCCACGATCTGCTGGATCCTCTTGTTGTAGACGTTGATGGTGGCCTGCTTGCGCTCGATGACGGTGACCTGCTTGGCAATCTGGGCCTCGCTGGCCGAAAGCAGGGCGTGGCGGCGGCCGATCTCCTGCTCCTGCTCGCTCAGGGCGCGGGTCAGGCCCTCCACGCGCTGCTGCGCCTCGCTCGCCGCCAGGCTCAACTGGGCCAGCTCGTTCTCCACCGCCGACAGCTGCGCCTCCTGGTGGACACACGGAGGACATAGAGGCTGTCAAGAGAGGCTGCCAGCATCTAAATATCTAACACTTTAGGGTAACATGTTATTTTAGGGCTCCTTTTACAGTGTTAATATGTAACATTTTAAGGCAGTGTTTCTCAAAGTTTTTCAGACCGAGGACCACTTCCCCCCCTTAAAAAAAACCTCAAGACCCACTCCCCCCTTATCTGAGGCTAACAGGGCCATGTAAATGCATGAATTGGTGCAGCATCACAGCCCTGACTACGAAAAGGCATGAAGACAATATACATGTCGTTTAAACACACTGTACATAGCATAGGTAGCTTAAGAAACATAAAAAACACTTTATTTTATGTTTTCTTTTACAGTTTATGTAAAAATGTGTGTATTTTACACTGTACATACTTACTCTAACACTAACCCTTAACCTAACCCCTACCACAACCGTAAGGTACAGTGCATGTACATAAATTACATGTTGTTACACACTTTGTTACACTGTACTTCATGACTTAGATACACTGTAACAGTGGCCGTAAAAAAAACCCATCCACTTTACATTAATAGTCCCTTTTTAATAATGTAAATGTAACCACATGTTACATTATTTACTTACATTGTACATGCCTAATAATAACTGTAATCCCCAACCCTAAGGTACAGAGTACGTACATAAAGGTTACACTGTTCTGCGTGCTGTAGATACACAGTAACAGGGACTGTTTAAATAAAATGAACCCTAAATAATGAATAGTGTGCAAACAGTTTGAACTTTCCTGATGTATCTTTGTCACATCCCCACTTGGTAAGCTGACTATCCCTGTAATGAACTGTGAGACATGGAGGTGAGCAGTCAGTATTAAAAGTTCTCACCAACTCCCTCTTGTGGGCGGACGTCTTGCCGGTGAGCCGGCGTGAGTACTTGGCGGCGCTGTCGTGGGTGAACTGCTCCTGGAGTTTACCCAGAATCCTCTCCTCCAGCGCCAGCCGAGCGGCAGACTCCTTCTCCAGCTGCTTCCTAAGACCCATCACCTCCGACTGACGCACACTACTCTCCTGCAGAAGGAGAAATAGAAGGAGAGAGAGAGAAAAAGAGAAAGAAAGAAACAAAGAAAAAAAGAAAGATCGAAAAAAGAAAAAAAATACATGATGGGACAGAGAGAGAGAGAGAGAGAAACAAGGAAGAGGGAGAAATGGTAAGACAAAGAGAGACAAAGAGAGAGGAAGAGAAGGATTAACATACTGCCTGACAGCTGGCTCATTCCCAGGGCTCCCCAAGAGGAGAAGAGCGGTTGTTGAGGGAATATTTACATGAGCACTCATTTTGTTAAGGAGATGCTGTCATGTCTTAACAAATGTCTTTGTGTGTGTGTGCGTGTGTGTGTATGTGTGTGTGTGTGTGTGGGTGTATGTTTGTATGTGCATGTGGGTGGTGTGTGCGTGTGTTTCTTTTTATATCTACAATAAAATGTCAACTTAAACTTCCAATGCAGGAACGTTTTTTGGAATGTCATTTTAGTGTTCCTCTTGAACTTGGTCCAGGCCTAAGAGAAATGCCAAAACATTGGTCCAGTAAGCCTTTCTGCATTGTAAGTTTAAGTGTGAGACATTTTTTATTGTTGTTGTTAAGTGCTTGCTTCTTCGGTTGACATGTCAAGGTTTGCATTTAGTTTCTTTACCTACATGTAGATTTCATAACGGTAATTTCATAACAGACAATTTATAGTCTAGGTGACAACTGTCACTTAACAACTTAAAAAAGATTCTTTTGAATTGGAGGCTTTCATAGTCCTGTGCCGGCAGCAACAAAAAAACATGATCTATAAAACGTTGTATGTAGTTTCTATGGCAACTTGTATGAACTTTGAGTTGTATTCAGAGTATGCGACAACTTCTGTCGCGTATGTGACATTTTTAAGCACAGGTCAAGCTCTGCAACACTGCAGCAGATAGAAATTGTGTGCCTTTTGTGTCTTGGACTATTAATTGGCCTTAAAGCCACAGTGTGTAACTTTTTTTTTAAGTTGATTTAAGAAATACATTTCCATTTATAAGTGTGAGCTCGTTAATGAGTAATTACCTCAACTAGCAAACTGCATTGTTCTTGTTTACTTTGATTATGTCAATTATATATACAGTACATAGAGCTGGTGAGCATTAAGAAAATACAGCTTTTGAACTCTCCTCGTCTCATCTCACCACTCTTGATGGGAAAACATATTACACAGGATAGCTTTAAGGTATGTGTTTGAGTATTTTACCCCCTTATTTAGTTATCCATCTTAATATTGTAAAATGTATATAATGTTTTATATTCTTATTTGTATATATCACTGTACATACAGAACCTAAATTCTAATGTTACCTGTATTCCTATCTATTTCCAATTTTATTGTTATCTATTGCTTCTTCTTTGTACAACTGTTGGCTGTTCCAAACAACATCTCATGATAGTTTGCATCGTGACAATAAAGACTTCTACTAGTACTTCTTACCACGTTGAGGCGTGCGAGGGTGCTCTCGCTCTCGTGCAGCATGCGCGTGTAGGTGCTGTACTGGCTCTGCAGCGCCTCCTGCTGGTTCTGGCTCTGGCTGATCAGCTTGCGCCATGTGCTGCTGTCCAGCTGGGCGCGGTTCAGGAGAACGGTCAGCAGCTCGTTGCGCTCCTCTTCGCCCGTGATGGACTTCTTGAAGCCCTCGATCTCCGTGTCCAGGGAGTGCACCTCGTGATTCGCCTGCCTGTGGTGCGGCGAAAGAAGACATCACATTTTAGTTTCTGACAAAAGACAGACCAGACATGTCTCATGTTAATCACAGAGAAAATGTTGAAAGATGCGTGTATGTGTATGTGTGTTTTGGCCCATACATCTGGACGTAAAGTGATTTCAAACAAATGATCTGACAGAAAGTAGAGTGGCCAGTAGAGTGGAAGAAAGCAAATGCATTCAAAGCCCATGTACAATTAAAATCATTTATCATGCATTGTTAAAGGCTTTTGTACAGTTTTTCCCCCAAAAGGAGTGCCTTTGCTACCTTTGTTAAAACATCTGAGAGACTTGAGCTAACACTCAAGTGGCCCTGAAAGTATCATCTGCAAGTTAACACAACCATTTCATTCTACCATGACCACATGAAGAAATCTCACACTCAAGAGGCAATTGAAGATAAATGCGCAGTCTCTCCTTGATGGCTGGCAGTTGTCCTAATAGTTTCCCTATTATTACACTGTAACATTGTACACCCCTTGGAACAAAACAATATAGGAGAAAAATGCTTCCTTGTGAAATTGAACTATCCTCAAATCAGAAGGGCTTTAGATCAGTCGATTAGAGAACATCTCACACTGCGTGTGTAGGTGTGTGTATGTGTGTGTGAGAAAGAGAGAGAAAGAGGGAGAGATAGTGAGTGTGTGTTTGTGTGTGTGTGTGTGTGTGTGTGTGAGTGTGTGTGTCTGTGTGTGTGTGTGTGCGAGAGAGAGTGGGTGTATTAGCTGTTACGTGAGAGCATCCTGCATGGCCGTGTAGGCCTCGTCTCTCTTCCTCATGCCAACCAGGCTACTGTTCCACTGCTGCATCAGCTGCTTCCTCTCCACCTGCAGAGCCTCCATCTCCAACTGAGCCTGAGAGAGACAGAGAGAGAGAGAGATAGAGAGACAGACAGACACACAGACAGACAGAGGGGGGGGGGGGCAGAGAGGCAAAGATAGAGTGACAGACAGAAAGAGGGGCGTAGAGAGACAAAAAGAGAGGAAAAGAGACAGACTTACAGAGAGAGAGAAAGGCAGAGAGAGAGAGACAGAGAGAGAGAGAGAGATATGAAGAGTCAAGGCATGTCTCAATAACAATGTAGAAATAACAAAATATCAATGTAGAACTAACAAAAATAGTTGTCAAAAGTCACATCTAAAGAGATAGAGAGAGGGAGAAAACGAGAAGGATAGGGAGAGACAGAAAGAGAGAGGGAGGGAGAGAAAGAGAGGGGAAGACAGAAAGATAGAGGAAGAGAAAGATATATATTTTTTGTTTGTACACAGTCCAACAACAGCAGGGCACTGCGGGGCAGTCAGGAAGTTCTAACCTCAGCCAGGGCCTCCTTGGCAGCCTGTGTCTCCTCTGCCTGGGCGGCGGTCTGCACCTCATACATGGCTATGTCCTCCGTCAGCTTCTCCATGTTCTTAGTCAGCCGCTCCACATACAGATCCTACCGGAAACAGAAAAAACACAAACTAATACCAGATGGAGGAAGGAAAAATAACACCTTAAGTTTTACAGTGGAGGTGTGGACTATAGATAAATAGGCTACAGTGTTGCAGATATGGTAGTAAAAATGTTCAATGTGCTCTCAAACAATAAGTTGATTTACCAAATAGAATGAAATAAATAAAATGTGATCCCAACTGTTTCTCTTGAGGACCATTTAGAAAAAATGGATTAGTTAAGAACAGAAGAAATAAAATAAATTAAAATAAATTTACTTCACTTTTCACTTTTTTAGTATACCAGTACAGGGTGCTTGCTCTTTTTATTAAAAAGAATTCCGGACTTTTTCCATACTTTTTTCAAAACCTAGATTTTTTCCCCCCGTACTTGCATACTTGCGTGCCTACTCTTTTGGTTGAGATTGCCCCTGTTGTGTTTAGTCATGGTGTTAGTAAGTGTATGAATGAATCAATGCAATACATGTGCAGTTAGCAAAATCATATTAATATTTTTATATGTTTTCCTTAAGTACTTAACCATTATGTGCATGATTATTAAGCATACTCTTAACATTTGACTATGAGATAAACTTTTCCCATACTTAATAAAGTACTTAAAAATAATATTAAGACTTTCACACAAAATTCCAGACTTTTCAAGGTCTGGAAAACAGCATTTCAAAATTCCATACTTTTTAAGACTTTCAAGACCTGCGCAAGCACCCTGCAGTACTTGTTTCCTTTTATGCCTTCATTATAGGACAGTGAAGAAGTAGACAGGAATTAGGTGGAAGAGAAAAATGGGGATACTCTTTCCAGACAAGAATGTTTCCTGCAAGTGATTAGTTTGTCTGTGAGTCCTTTGTGCTTATCCGTACCTGCTTCTGTTTCTGCTCCTCTGCCTCTGTCTTCTCGACCTCGGCCTTGCGTGACGCGTTCTTCATGACGGCGATGTCTGAGCGCAGGTCGTCGCTTACCTCCTTCATGTAGAACAGCCGACTGCCCACACTCTCCACCTCAGTCTGCAGCTGTGACACTAAGACACACACACATACATACACATACACATACACATACACATATACACACACATACAAAAATACACATAAATAAACGCATGTGCACAAAGGCACAATTGATTGCATGAATTAAATCACACTTTATTTTAAGCAAACATAGTGCTTTAGTTAATTTAGAAAACATCACATCTGCATCTGCCTCTTATTCTTACTCAGGCTAATCTCAGGCCATTCCTCAGATCCATAGGGGCAGTGAAAGGACAGATCCATAGGACAGAGATTGCCAAAATCCAATTTCTCTGCTCCTTTTCATGCTGGTATGTATGTGCATGTGTGTGTACATGTAGTACAGTATATACTACTTTAATCTCTGAGAAAAATTCAGTCTCTGCATTTTACCCATCTGGCACACTGTGAGTGAACACAATAACCCGGAGCAATGGGCAGCTTGCTGTTGCGACACCTAGGGAGTAGGGAAGGGTTAGATGGCTTGCTCAAGGGCAAGTCAGCCATGGGGGAGTGATGTACATTTTTCCCACCGGTGAGGGATTGAACTGGACACACTTCAGTGACAAAGCCAAGGCCTTAACTAACAGGCCACAGCAATGCATCTGTGTGCTTGCTTCATCCCTCACCCCGAGCGCGTTGCTTGCTGGCCTGGCTGGCCGTGCTCTGGTGCTGTCCCTTGACGGCATCCAGCTGCTGGAGGGTCTGGCGGTGCAGCGTGCTGGCCTGCATGTTGGCCTCGTGGTGGCCCTCCAGCTGGGCCTGCAGTCGCGCCAGCTCCAGCTGCACAGAGTAGAGCTCCACGCCCAGCGCCTCGCGCTGCGACGCCTCCGACTTCTCCGTGGCCAACTACATGGGGGAAGAGGGGAACAGAGAGGCTTTATTATGGCTAATTCCTGGATGAATCACAGACATGCTATGATAACAAATGAGTTTTTCTGAGTGCTTGAAACAGTATGATCTGACACACAGGGTCTTACCAGCAGTGTCAGTTCAAATTCTATGAAACACAGAGCGAACAGCGATAAACTAAAGAGCAATATTAACTTGAAGCTGGCTTTTAGGCTTGTGTTTTTGGTCAATCACATGGGTAATCACATGGAAAATACATGTTATGTTGGTGTTGACTTTGACTTTAAAGTATGACTGTGATCTGTGCTCATTATAAGAAACATGTTGGATAAGAGCCTATAGTATTTCTTAACCATACTTTCTCTCGTAAGTCCAGGTTCAGTCTCTCTAGTTGCTTGCCGAGATGGGTCTTGAGGACAGCCTGGAACCTTTTCATCAGGGGCTGAAATACAGAGTCAATCATGAGTCAATCATGTCTGATCCTATTCCCTCCCTAAACATGAATTGCACTGGTGCTCTATTTGTCCATTTAAAAATGTATTTCTGTAGCATTAATTATCAATGACATATTGTATTACATTAACCTAATAAATTATACAATGATAATTAACTTAACACTCCTCTAACATGTAGCCTTTGACTTTTGCATGCTTCATAAGCGTGAAGGTCAGTGCTTACTCACATGCTCTGGGTCCAGCACAACCAGTTCATCCCCCTCCCCCTCCTCCTCATCCTCCCCCTCCTCATAGGTCCTCAGGAGCTCGTCCCCCTGACTTTCGGAGAAGTGCTGTGAAGGGTACGGGGGCAAGGGCAGGGGCTCCAGCTGACTTTCATCGTACTGCTCTGAGGGAAGTCAAGAAAAAGTTAAAGGAAAATGCCACTTACAACCGAACGCACAACCAGTATGCACATGACCCAGTAAAATCAAAGTGCTCTTTCTCTCACTCAGATGAAGGCATACTAAGCAAACTATGCAGAGGTTATAGAAATACTTTTTCCATTCTTTTCAAATATCCATCTCTTCTCTATCACTTTCAGTGGTGGATCCCTCTGCCTCTGAGCTCTGGCTGTCAGTGAGGGGGGCTTACCGGATCCACTTGGCTCCAGGAGTGCCAGCTCTGCGCCGCTGACTCCCATGAGGGAATGGGAGACGGTCTGGTCTGTTCCTGCCTCTGCCTGCTCCTCTGAGCCACCCTGTGGACATATCACAAAAATACAGATTCTAAAAGACAGGACGGACCTCGAGTGTATCTGTATTCTGTTTATAATAATTCCCCCTGTGAATTGTTGGTATGACTGAAATAACTTAGTTATGTATTTATTTGTTCTTTAGCCCTAAGCGATAAATTGCCTAGTGTAAGTCATACAATGACACAGAGAATATTCATCTCAAAGCCTGTAACCTTACCTCGGGCATGAAAACAGTGGCTCCCGAGTCTTCTGCGGCGTCAGGGGCATCTGACTCCCCACTGGTCTTGTCATCATCTGGGGGACTCATTCTTTTATCCTCCTCCCCTCCTTCCTCACCTACACCATCCATTTCTCACTGCAATAGGCAGAAGAACTGTCTTTTGGGACAGTGAAAAATAACGATCAGTTGCTATTGTGTCTAATCAATACTAATACAGCTGGGAGTGTTTTGTATTTATTGTTACCCTAAACTAACACTTTACTAATGTTGCGTTAGCCAAGAGCAGCTTGTGTGGTTAAGTTTTGACAAATTACCAAGCCCTTAAAACAGCATTTTCCGATACACACAGCTAATTACAAATACGGGACGATTAGCTAACTGATGTGCATATTCAAATTAAAGAACAAAAACAATCGGTGTAAAAATTAAGGTTGTTGGCTAACGTTTTCCTCCGCTTCAGACACCTCCGCTGTTTTCCTGTGCTCCCTCGGTTGCTATGAGACCATAGTACACATTCAAGGGGGCGTGCATCACTACCACTTAGTGCAGGCGTCGTCGTCAGACGCTGCTATCTTGTCTGACTGCTTGTTGAGTGAGACCGTAGAAAGTAAGGAACAGAAGGCAGACCTATCAGATTACCATATTCCTATTCTTTATGTCTAAATTAATTTCCTGTTCCTAAAATTCAATCTAACTAGCCTGTGACTTTTTGAAGAGGCTCTGGATGTGTTCCTGTAGTTCGGCACATAGTCTAATGTTGGTCTGTTTTCTGTTGCTTACGCAGCTGCCACCCACTCAGCTTGTGAAAAACCTTTTGGTGCAACTCACCTGTGCAGTCTCACTGCTATTAAAAGCCTGAGGGCCTCCATTGCACCTCCATACTTAATTTCCCCTTGACACCCACTGCTTTCACTCCACTTTAAAAGGTTTGCTTCTGTGCTTGCACTCACAATAAGGTGGTTTTCTTTTCAGACATATTCAACTGACGCTTTTCGTAAATAGCTCCAGCTATAAATAGGCTATTTAGTTAAATGCAAGACTGCCACTTTACATTTTCTGAATAAACTGTCTCTGGCGAGGCAGAACTCAATGCAGCCACTGTTGAAAGGACAGTACCTAAAAACTGAATGTCAGACACTTATTTTAATATAAAGTTATTTAATGTGTTTCATATTTACATAACAAATCTACAAAATATGCACATATTAAAATAAAGTCAGCATCTGACTTTTAGCACTACAGCCCTTATTATGTAAAATCCTCAGTCTTTAACACTTTATATTCATCAATGAATACAGTTTATCGGCATGACAGTACATAGCATATTAATAAAAAAACAAATGTTTGCAGTATGTTAAAATATTACTTTATTACCATAATGTATATGGATTTGAATACAGATACCTTAGCTATTAATGAGGTCAAAGGACTGAATACTGAAGCCTTTGAGGCGAGCTAGGCCTGCATCAAATGTCTGCTTAAGTATTTGAGGTAATGAGTCTTTGTAGTGCTTTTAGTTGCGAACCAAAACAATCAAAAGTCTTAGCAAATGTATTGTGCTCCTCTTTCACATTTGTAGGTCTTAGTTAGTCCTTCAAATACTTAAGCCACACATTTGACTCCTGGTCTAGACTGAGGTCAGCGTTCTCGAGTAGTTTTTGTAAGACATTGTAGTCATCCATTGAGAATGAACGACATGTTTGTTATAATGTAGCACCATGTCACAGAACACAGACGAGTTAACCAACACACACTGCACTGCCAACTACACTGACAGGTCACCTCACACAACCACATGCCATCACCTCAACAAAACATAGATATGTTTGCTAACAGCATAGTGTTACAATTCAAGTCATAAATGTGAGGGAGACAATGTACTAATGTTTATACTGTTTACATAGTTTTTAAAAAAGGCAATTAAAATTAAAATTTCCATGAGTCAACATAAGGTTGTAAAGGGATGAATAGCTTAGATGTCTTCCATGTATAGTGCGGCAGGTCAAACCATAGACTAACTAACTATGCAGTGTTGGACTGAGTTACATCAATATGTACTGTAGGTTGGGCTCCCACCAAAAAAATGGGCACAAGTGTGAAAACTGTGGTGTCTTAAAAGCTGTTGGTCTTCATAATACCAGAAGCAGAGGGTACATTGGCTATGTTGGCTTAATGGTTTTGGCAACACTTCATTGAAAAGCACAGCTATGTTTTTTTTTTAGCATGCTACCATATATTCATTTATACAAAAATATATATTTCAACTCTCTTTTCACAGAAAAAAAGATGTGTTCTGTGTTTTTGCAACACTGCAGAAATTCACACTTGTATATGGAGAAATTTATGTAGATTTTCAACACAATGCAGCGTATGGGTCTTTGGCGGGGAATGGCTGCTACGTAAAAACATACTGCGAAAGCTTGATATCATGACATCTCTACTCACACATCAGTCTAGTATTTCACAACACAGGTTATTCACCACGTTAGTAACTGGTCTATATGTTGGACACCACTCTTGTTTGGCTTGACTTGGCTTGTGCAGAAAGCTTTGGGGTGCAAGTTCATCTCCTCCCTTCAAGCTGAATCCTTGGCCAGAGTATAGGCACAAACACAACAGGCGCTGCCGCAGAACTGTGCTAAATCAATACAGATGAGGTACTTGGCATCGAAGTGGCATAACAGCGCACAGATTTGTGCTCAGGAGCTGAGAAAGCTTGACCATGTTGTGTGTCTGTCCACGGCAGTCTGTCCATCTGTCTGTCCGTTCACGCGAGACACTTCACGGTGGAGGAGGTAGCTTGACATCGAGCAGACTGTAAGCGAAGACGTTCCAGAAGACGCCGCACATGATGAAGAGCGTGTAGACGCAGAAGAAGATCCAGAAGAGCGACTGCTCCTGCAGACGCTGCTCAAAGTTCTGGAGCACCACCACGCCCAGGGTCAAGCCTACCGCCACACCCCCGAGATGGGCCACGAAGCTGGGGTTGGGGCAGGGAGGGAAGGCTGGGGGGTAGAAGCGCAACCACACAGCACGGCCGAACTCCACACTCACTGGGGAGGGAGGGAGGGAGGGACAGAGGAAGAGAGAGAAAAAAAAAGAGTGAGGGAAGGAGAAAAACATTCATCTCAACAGGGAGGACATGTCACTGGACAGAGACTAATGTATCTGGGCTAAGAGACCAAACAGAAGTAGACAAGTTCACGCCCT
>CM059281.1:5348375-5358375 GCA_030347295.1 Setipinna tenuifilis
AGAGAGAGCAAGAGAAAGACAACAAAAGAGAGAGTGAGAGGAAGTGGCAGGCACTTTGCAGGTTTTTGTGGGTGTCTATATTTTGTTGATATGTCAAACAAATGCTTCCTGCTAATATATAGACCAAACCTTGACACCCACAAAAACCTTTCACACCCCCCAACCAGCATGGTCTGTGATAGAGGGAGATGCAGCCATCAAAGCTGTGGCCACAAAGGCAAGCGTCTAAAGCCTGGGCCGCCTCTCCCCTGTGGGTCGATATCTAATTAACGCAGACAGGGGTCTCATGGGGACAGCGAGGCCCCCTAGGGTGGCCCTGTGCCTGCCTGGTTATTTATTATGTGTTTTAGGCGCCAAACACACACACAAACACATGCACACGCACACACACACACACACACACACACACAGAGTCACACACAAACTCACGCACACACACACACACACACACACACTCACACACAGAATTACTGGTCTCAAAGGTCATGAAGATAAAGGACAGTGTCTGTGGCAAAAAGAGATGCCAAATCCCAATAAAATATGCAGCCTCACACACACGCTTTACCACACTGTCATGACGCACATCCATCACAGCAACATGCAAAAAAACCCACATAAACACACAGCACAGATGACACACACTTGTGCGTTAACAGGTACATGTGTATGCACACGCATATATGACAACAACAACTGCAAACGCTGAAAATAAATTTTAAAAATGTTCACACGCACACACACGCACGCACGCACACACACAATAATGACTGTTCTATACTTGGTGTTGCCTCATTCTGAGTGAAATTTCATTTTGATTGCTTTGATGACTTTTTCTCTTTTTTTCTCTCTTTTTTCTTTCTTTCTGTCTTTCTTTCATTCAGAGGCTCCATCATCACCCTCCCTAAATATCCAGCAGTCTCATTTCCATTCCGTGCACACGGTCATGGGGAGTGCTGGATGCCCCCTCATGAAGGGGTTGGGTTGGTTTAGGCTCACTCCAGCTACTGGCCCAGATTAGAGAGGAGAGAGAGAGAGAGAGAGAGAGAGAGCGAGAGAGAGAGAGAGAGAGAGAGAGAGAGAGACACACACACACACACACACACTCTGCCTTGAAGCGCTGCTGGTGCTGAGGGCTTTAGCAGGGGCCATCCACACACATACTGTATGCAGACATATACACACACAGACACATAGACACACACACACACTGACATAGACACAAATAAATAAAGAAAGAGAGACACAGAGACACAGACAGAGAGAGACAGAAAGAGAGAACCCATGCAGTCTCACAGGACATGCTTGTTGGCACATGTGGGATAACATATAACATTAGTAGATGTCATCAGGTAGGCAATAAACAACATTTCCATTCCAGAGCAGTTTGAGCACTGATAAAACCTACAGACTGCAGCCTCCTCTCCTCCCTTCCCTCCCTTATCCTTCCGCTTGGCTCCATCTCCACTTCTTCTCTCCCTCCCTCCAACACTCTCTATCGCTCTGAAAGTCATTTTCAGTAAGCCGAAGAAGGCAAGAAGGGGAAAATAGAGTGTGGGTAAGTCTGCAGAACACGTCTGGAATGAAATTCTTTTTCTCTCGCTTTCTCTTTTGCTCCCTCTCCCTCTCTCTCTTTCCAACACTCAAACACAGGAATACAAAATGAACTGAAATGATTCAGCATCAGGAGACCTTGAAACTTTAAAAAGGAATGGTTGATTTTAAAGTTACAAAACACTAACACATAAGCAAACAGCATCACATATGTTGCAAGGTCACAGTGTGTCAAACACCACCTTGCGAGGACAAACACCTGGAAGAGGACTGACTCACCTAGCCTGGAGGAACAGACTTTTCCACTTCCTTTCACTTCGTGCAAAAGGTCTGGTTACTCTCCATAAGCAGTGTTGGATAACCGGGCTTCAGAAGTTACAATCCCATACCCACTATTTGTTCCAGCCATTTACTGCATCAGTTAATTAATCACCTGTTTTAAGTGCAAAGGTGGCACAAGTAGAACCAGGTGATTTCACTGAATAACAATACTGGGTATAGTATTGTAACCTTTGAAGCCGGCTTACCCAATACTGTCCATAGGTATATGTTTACCTCATAACGGGTGGACACTTTGTGTGAATTTTAAAACCATTATGCCTGCTTTCAACCAATCATGGCTAACTGGAAACAAAAAAATGTGGTTGAGGCAAGCTGGAGGCTTAGTAGAGTTGCCTGATAAAGAGTACTGTAGGGAAATACAGTATTGAGCGGAGGTTATCACTCACCTGCCAGTACGCCGCACACGTACACGAGGCCTATCCTCAGTGCTCCGTGGACCATCTCCAGAGGCACCCCAACCAGCAGCTGCATGGCCATGTTCAAGCCCAGGTGCTCAATCCTGCCAAAAAAGCAACCACAACAACAACAGACAACACCATGACGTTAGACAGCACAACAAAAGACTAGTCGGAAAAAAAAGCACATCTCTATCGAGGGACAGGGAGGTGATTGTTAGCACACAATAGGCACTTCCCCTGTCCAAGGGCGGGACTGTGACACTGTGACAGCCAAAGTATGTGACCCGTCTCTCTCTCTCGCTTTCTCTCCCTTGGGGGCTCTGTGCTGTGTCGCCCTGTTGGGGGTGGGGGTGGGGGGTGTTGGGGGTGGTTGGGTAGTGCACCAGCTTGCGCGCGGCTCAAAAAGCAAGGATAAACAAGTACAGCCCTTCGACACTTCACAAGAGATGAGTGAGTGGGCGCGCTGTAAGTGGTGCCCCGTGGGGGACGCCATTGTGTGTTCAGCTCTTCACACTCAGCGGCAAACAACCTATGAAAAAAAAAACAAATAAATAAAAAAAAAAAAAAAAAAAACTAAAACAACAGCAGCAGCAGAAGCTTCCTGATGCATACAGAGCACAGAACTCTTTTCCTGAGCATCTTCACCTTAACTTCTTTACAGCAGCTTGGCCGCGTTTCTTTTTTTCACACTGTGTGTATTTTCACACTCTAAATTCAGACATATGAGTTCCTTTCCTCTCTGCAGTACCGCCAGTGTGTGGCAGAAGTCGTGCTGAATTAGGAACAACTGGCATGAGGTGAGAACATCCAACCCAGGAGGGGTGGTAGGTGTGTGTGTGTGTGTGTGTGTGTGTGTGTGTGTGTGTGTGTGTGTGTGTGTGTGTGTGTGTGTGTGTGTGTGTGGGGGGGAGGGGGGGGGGGGGGTGGTCGGGAGAGAGGCAGTGAGGATGGAGAGTTTCTGACACGGTGACAGGGAGAGGTGTACACAGATGCCAAGCCTTCTCCAGGTGGCGGGCTGTGGTGATGACATCATCTGGCCCACAGTGAGCAAGCGAGAGCTCACGACAATTGGAGATATGAGGCTTTAGAAGCCTGTCAAAGGTGTGCGCGCACACACACACACACACACACACCCCCACACACACACACACACACCCACACACACACACACACACACACACACACACACACACACACACACACACACACATTCACAGGGCAGACACACTCCTACTTGTATTAAATAAACAAATCTTTGTTTTCTTTTTTACTTTTTTACTCTTCTAAGACAAACATTTATTGACACATACGCACACAGACACCCACACAAACATTGCACGTCCATTCACACCTCACACACACAAACACACACACATAATCTTCCTCTCTCACCCTCAGCACCCACATGCCCTGCATAGGGTACAAATATACCCTATATCTCACCCTCCCATTGTTTCACACATGGGCATGTGTGTGTTGTTCTTGAATGTGTTCTGACCTGACTGATGAAAGCTGTGTAAGGATTTGAGCAGAGGAAATTTGAGTGGAGCATCTTTTGCTCGCTGCCCGTGCGGTCCATGTTCCCCATGAGGCATTATCCAACAGCTGCTGTGCCTCAGTTCTGCCCGACCGCTAAGGCCCTGGAGAGGTCGTCCAAGTCTGTGCCTGCCTGAAAAGCGTATCAAGCCCCAGAGTGTCCTTCAAACTCAAGCAGCAGCAGCCGGCCAGATTGGGCTCAGGGCCCTGACAGAACTGGGCACCACAGCAAAATAATAATTCTCCAGTCAGGTGTTCTGCTTCTCCCTGCCATTAATCAAAATAGCACCCTACGGAGTCCCGGAGAGGCCAAAAAAAATCAGAGGCAACAAGACCCAAATCTGAGCATGATAAACAGGGCAAGGTCATGGGATTGCTCTCAGCAGCTAATATTTGCTCCCTCTTCAATGATCTCTGTAATTAAAGCAGAAAGCCTCAAGGAGATCTGATGGATACCCAGAAGCAATAAACTTTAGTAAACTCTCTCAGTGTGGCTGGGTTAGGGTTTCTGCCCACATTATTGTGGCTTTTGAATTTGACAATTTCTTTTGTTCCTCGATACTGGCTGTGCATCAAACATTATTGTAATTTCCAAAGATTCAATGTAGGGTTGTTTTAATAACACTTCAGCCAATACTGCCTTCATGCTTTTTATACTTTTTTATACTTTTCATACTTTTTTATACATTTTTATTGCATTTCATATTGTATTTTGCTTAGTATGTCTAAGTTGTGCTTTTTTCTTATTGCGTTGTTATTGTCTCTGTTTGTTCCCATATGTCATGTCATAGATCTATCTATCTATCTATCTATCTATCTATCTATCTATCACTAATGGATTTTTTAGTGCCAAAAAAAGACCTGAGTCATACACAACGTGTGCAGCAGAATTCAACGCTGCTGTGCGAGACTGTATTAATAAAAACTATAATTTAAACTAATAGAATGTCAAAGGCAAAGTGCACCACACTATGTCAAAGGCAGCAGTGTGCGGAGGCCTAGCATTAGACCAGGATCAACATAACTATGTACGCCGTGACAAAGCACCTAATTCAAACAGCACAGACAAACACTGGCAACTTTATTCTTTCATAGAGTGACAGCATCACCCTTCAAGACAACAGCTAGTGATTGTGTTCTTTTTTTTCCCAACAGAACAAAGGTACACTTCAGATCGCAACGGCTCATTCTCCAGTCCAAACAGAAGATGGATGGAGCCAGTGGCTCAGCAAGAGTGACGAGAGGGTGCCATCGCTCTGCTGCTGTCGTCACACAATGCCACGCTACGAAGTCACCAACACTGTTTTGCTCACACAGCAGCGAGGCGGATAAACACTCTGTTAATCTTGTTGACAGATAAACAATACAACATAAACAAACTGTAGAGTGCTGAATTATGTAAGTGGGGTCAAGCAAGGCTGTCTATTTTTTTTTGGGTCAAGAACCATCCCATATTAGAGGGGGAAAAACTCTCACTTGAAAAGTGGGAAACTGAAAACACGAGGGAGCTGCCAAGCCCCCTTCACACATGTCTGCCATCAGGCCATCACACACACCACAAGAGGCAGGACCCTCTGACATTAATGGAGACCTTGGCAAGAAGAGATGGGGGCTTGGGGGAACTAGGATATGACATGACGGGGACTTTAACACAAATTGGTTCCACAGCAGGGCCTTATAACAGCCAAGTGTGACAAATGTGGCAAGGACAAGTTGACTCTTGAAAATTCACCCCTAAGAGTAGGGCGAGGAAGGACTGTGACAGGTGGAAGGAGTAACTAACGCCTTCTCTTTACAGTCCCTTAATTTCCACATATTTACCTGTTAAATACATAGTAAATTATAGGATAAAGTAGAAGGTAACTATAGTTTACACAGAGCAGAGCAGGAGGAAGGAATGTGACAGGTGAGAAGAGTGCACTACCGCTGCTGCATCTCAAAAACGAGGATGAGACACATAAACAGCTGCCACTGCTCACTGAGGCAGACAAGCAAGAAAGATGCAGCATTTCTCTTTCCTCCCTCCCTCCCTCCCTCCCTCCCTCCTCTATCGCCCTGTCCACTGATTAAGATGGCGTAATGGCAATCTGGGCAGGTCTGAGAAGGGGTGTCAGTGGGATTATCTCAGCACAGACACACACCAAAGCCACACGGAGCCCCTGCAGGGCTGTGTCTGGTAGGTGACCTCTGTTTGTGTTGACAAGATTGGCATTCAGTTTGCGTTGCACACAGCAGGGATCAACTGCTGGGCGTACCAGGGGATTACGCCGTGTTGGATTGGGGTTGGGGGAAAGAGGGGGTGTTGTAACACACATTTAAAAGCTAAAAAACTAAAAGTCCATGAAGCAGCCACAGTTGCTCCTGACTGAGCAGAGCCATCCAGTGCAGGATGAGAGGACATGGTTGACATCCTCCCATGTGCATTGGATTCGAAAGGAGCTTTTCTGGAACAGCAGTGCTTCAATGTTACTTTCTATGTGACTGATACAAACATTTGATGCAAAAACGTTTCCATGGGTGGAAATATTAAGCAGCATATATTGAGAAGATGGGAAAATATTGCTCGAAAGACTTGCACCCTTAAAGACACCCATACCAAAAAGTTTAATTATGCTAATTTCAACTTTAACAATATCACACTTTTGAGCAGCCTTCCCATTTTTATATTATGTTGACTCTACGATGTGAAAAGGTGCCGTGGCTTTAATAAAACAGAATTTGCTGCTCTGGTTATCTCTGTGCTTCATATTTGCTTTGAAGAGGCTGGTCTCACAACCCTAATTTCCTCTGGATTACATAGGAGCTGCTGGGCGTTAAAACTGCAGTTTCTTTTTATTGCCAATCTTTATTGGCTAGGCCGGCATCCGCCAGCCGTCATAATTAATTCTTCCCTGACGAGGTTTCATCATATTGCGTAATTGCGAGCTTCAAAATCTTCCAGAATGCCATAGAGCTTTTTAAATTCATCCTCAGTATGACCAGAAAACCTTGTTTGACCCCCAAAGTCCTCTTATACGTGGCAATCACCTCTTTATGATTGATTTGTAGGCAAGTAGCTCAGCCTGGCTTATATCCTTTTAGCAGTAATGAAAATTTCCTCTGAACTATTCTGGAAGATTCTCACATATATACATATGCCTTTACCCAATTGCTATATATATATGAAATTCAGTGGTCAACCAATGCTTCTACTATTTTGACTTCTACTACCTTTTGCCTCTTCTAAAATTAACCACCACTACTGTTACAGTCTAATAGTGTGTTAACAGAGTAATAATTTAGGGAAGCCCATTAGCAATGTAAAAAGCATTAGGATGCTTGTTACAGTCCTCTATCAGTGCTTCCTGCTCTTCAGTCTAGTTGAGTGAGTATAAGGGTGTTTGGTGTGGTATGACTGTCTCACCCCGTGTGCATGAAGACGTAGGTGAGGAAGCGCCAGGCCTGCGCCCGTAGCCGGGGGTGGTAGGGCAGCGCCCCCCTCAGGAAGCCCGGCGACGACACCTGCAGCACCCATCGGTCCAGCTGGAGCCCATAATACATGAAGACTGCCACCTACAGGAACCACATGGAAATACAGTTAGACACTCAGCCAGGTACTTTTGGGGGAATTTTACTTGCATGCAGGGGCGCTGAAGTGAGGGGAAAAAGCTGGACTGACTTCCCAGGTCTTCAAAGGCAGTAGGGTAGCCTGTCCAAAACCAGCTCTCTGTACTCCACTGCATTTTGTACAGAGGGTCTGACTATGTTGTATTGAGAAACGTTTTCCTCCTGGAGGTGTAGACTAGGCTGAAGTTTTAAATGATTGGGTCTGCATTTACCCAATCGCTAACGTCTGGTTGTGATGTATGCAATGGCCTTGGCTATAAGTCTGCTTACACACTACAATTCAAATATAGCACACAAAGTTGGTGCCATCGCTCACCAACACTCCCTCTTTCCGCCTGAGAGAACCATGTCAGTGGAACCACAGCTAGACCCTCTGTATGAAATGCAGTATGGAGAGAAAGACGGGGGCTAAAGAAACTGCTTGAGCACAGGTGCTCGGGTCCTGGTTGCATGCACTTGTGTGTGTTACCAACCAAAGCCCTGAAAACAGTTATACTGTATATGTCTGAAACATGAATTATAACTATACAAACGTGTCTCTACAGAACAATATGATACACAAGTGTTTCCACACCTCTGCAATGGTGATGGTCAGAATGAGCCAAGGAGGGGGGCAGCAGGTGTAGCTGTCGAAGTACCACTTGCGGTCGACCTCGCGGGGCAGCGTCTCGTAGGCGATGTGACGCACCAGCCTCTGGGACAGGCCCAGGCCCACCTCCTCCCTCAGCGTGGCCCCCTTCAGCTGCCGACTGCCCTGGAGGATGGCCCGTCGAAAACTGTTGGAGCGCTTGCTACTCATCTGGAGGAAAACACATTCACATAGACACACACACACACACACACACACACACACACACACACACACACACACACACACACACACACACACACACACACACACACACACACACACTGATGTAGGTTACGTACAAAATGTCTGCTTGTTCATTACAGAGTTCAACACAAAGGGTGTTAGAGTTGAACTGTTTTGTCCCCTACATAGTGCAGTAGGTCTATGTAGTGAACCAGTGAACATTTCTAATTCGGCCATAGTCAGGTGCATCTTTTTGGGACTTTTTGCCCTCAGATAGGACAGCGAAAGACAGAGAGAGACAGGAAATACATGGAGAGGGAAAGATGGGAAGGTATTGGGTCAGACTCGAATCCCGGTCTCTGGAATTTGTTATGGACGACTTGGCCAACACACACACGTATATGAATATGTATACTTATATGTATATGTATGTATACTGTTTGTATCTGTATATGTATACTGTATATGTATATGTATATGTATGCGCCACAGGGAAACTTCTGTAATTCTAAGGGCCCACCATCGACAAAGGGGCCCTTTGAGGACACTATTAACATTATTTTTTATCAATGGGCGGTGGTCCAAAAGGCCCTCTTTCATAAGGCCCAACATTTCTAAAGGCGTCCCTGTGTGTGTGGATATGTCTGCATAAACTCTCATGAATAAACACAAGTCAAATACCCACACACACAATTAAGCATACAGACAAAGGCCCACATATACACAAACACATGAGTGCTCAGTGCAGCACTGTGTGGAAGTGCAAAGTCATGGTGCTGCTGAACTTATGCAGTCCACCTTCAGAATTTTTTCCTCGTTTCTTGCAGACAAAAAGGCAACACTCTACGTCCTCTGGCTGAGGACACACCAGGCTTCCGTGAAGGACAACCTAAATCTAAAAATCTAAAAACCTAAAAATATTCGTGTGAAATGGGACAGACATGGTAGGCCAACTGGAATAGGTCCTTTGAAATGTGGACGGATTAGCTGACTGTCCTCAGCACAACAGCAAGCCAATCTGTGTGTGCTCACATCAATTCCGTACAATACATAATGGAGAAGCCTACTTTGTTGGGCACTAGCCACAAGTCTATCCCTCTCAGATTCGTCCTCTCCATATGACAGCTCACAGCACCGCCAACCCCCACCCCCCCCACCCCCCCCACCCCCCCCCACCCCCCAAGTCTCCTGCCAGAGCAAGCACTGACGGAATGCTTCTCCCGTTGCCTGGCAACAGCTAAGCGATTTGCCTTGCCTTCTTCCCTCCCTTTGCTCAAACACTGGGGAGCAGATGCCTGACAGTGTTCGCCAAACAAGCTAGTCCTTGGGCTCAGACAAGGCGGCAAAATGAAAAACGTCCAAATGTCCTTTTTTTTCCCATGCCAGACTCCTGATCCGGAGTGGCCTAGTGACACGTTATATAACATGGTGAGGAGCTCAAGAGGAACCAGGAATGCAGGCCAGGGGGAACCAGGCCTACAGCCTTTCTCCAGACTGAACTTAACCTTGACTTTGCAGTCCTCCCCAGAACACTGGCTACTTGTTACTTGAACACAAATGGGACTAAACTGGTGGCACAGTCCTACATATTGCGGCAAATAACACTCAACACTTCAATCACACAGTGAAGCTTGTGGTCTGACTCCATGAAACGGTGCCCATTTTAGGATTAGCATGAGGGAGGTTATTAGCTAGTAACCAAATGCTGTTGACACTGAGGAAATGGCTTAGCTTCCTGCCTGGATAAGAGCTT
>CM059281.1:5363375-5373375 GCA_030347295.1 Setipinna tenuifilis
TTAGCCAAGTGCTCTCATCTCCCGTCCCCAACAATGTGAGGCAAAACTCCCACGGACAAGGACTTATCTGGCCCCCCGAACAGATTTACAGTTCAATACAGACCCCCACCCACCCCCTCTTCTGAATCCCAACGCCTACAATCCCCACAGCAAGACCACCCCCCACCACACACACACACACATCCTGAGCCCCTTAGCCTATTTCTAGTCCTACTTTCACTAACACCCTCTTACACAAACATGCACAGCGGTTCATAAACCTGCTGAACACTTTGTCACGACTAACTGGCACAGAAAAAAAGGAACTGAGAAAACCACACAAAGCTAATGGGATCCAATTGCAATTTAATACAAGATTTCCCTGACCTACCAATTAGTCTCTGGCTCCCCCGACTCCCCGTGAGGAACTGACACAACCCAAAACAAAGGCAACACTGCGATACACCGACAAAAACTCAGGCATGCATGTACACGCCTATACACAACCCCAGACCCGTAACACTTTTTTTTGAAAACAATAACAGAAATGGCAATAATTGTCATATTGGATATAGAAGGGACTCGGGGCACCCTAGCAGCGTGGTGGGACACAACAGGTTTTTCAATTATTTACTTGAATCAGAGCCAAGTTTCCCCATGGGAAAACTGCCTGAGAATTGCAAAAGAAGGCCAGCCCAAACAGAGGTGTGGCAAATTCAATAAAAACAACACACACACACACAAACACACACAGGCAGACACACAAATATGCACGCACACACACTCACACTCACAGACATACATATAAACCTAAAGATACATATACTCACAGTCACAGAAACACACAAACACACAAAAAAAAACATTTTGCTGTGGTGCAACGTTTAAAACAACACACACGTACACACAAGCACACACACAAATATGTGAACACACACTCACTCACACACAAAGACAGATACACACAGAGACATACACACACACACACACACACACAGACACAAATAAACGTTGTGCTGTGGTGCGTGTGTCTCCCAGCCTTGGCTGTAACGCCCAGATTAATCCTGACAGAATAGGCGGTGGTGGCAGAGCTTTCATCTCAGGGGCTCCTCCATGCCTCTAATGTCTGAGCTGAGGGGGGTGTGGGGGTGTTGGGGTGTGGGAGTGTTGGAGGGGGACTGAGCGGAGTGGAGGGGTGTGGGGATGTGGCGGTGTTGGGGGAGGACTGAGCAAAATGGGGGAGGGGGTGTGTGTGGAGGTGTTGGGGTGTTGAGGGTGGAGGAGGGGGGTGTGGGGGGGGGGCTGAGCACATTATGCCTCATGGTCTGTCTGTGCTGCTCATTAGCATAATGCTGCATATTAAAGAGCTGGCCACGGCCATGAGAGGATGGGGCTCACCAACCGTCACGCCCGATCTATAAAGACCCCCGGCTAACAGCATGCCAACCGTCCCAAAAAATAAGCCACAAATATCAAAAGGAGGAGTGCTTTAGTTAAACTTCAGAAATTAACAGCAATGGGGGAAAAAAACCCAAAACAAAACTCTAACTTTGGGGAGCAAACAGCAGATGTTCTACATCCTCAAGCGTACTTGTTCAGTGGCAGACAATGACATTCCTGCCTTTTTTTCTCTAACTTGAAGGGGTGTACTTGAGTAACTAATTTGTCCTGCAGTAGCCTCCCGTCAAACATATGGAGTGAGTGTGGCTCCATAGGTGGCAACAGAAAACATCCGTCTTGGGGGCTGATGGTCAGTGAACTCAATTAACCTGACTGGCGCAGCCACCGAGCAGTGCCGCCCCCCTGGGGAGCTGTCACTCTGATCTTACCAGCCCAGGGCGCACTCCGACCTCTGACCCCTCAATAGCATGGGTCATGCTTGACCAAGCCGAACTCTAGATTCACTGTCAATTTTCTGCAACAGCAACTCTGCGATGAGAAGACACCGTTCTTTTTTTGTGTTGTCTGAATTCCGCTCTCTATTGGCTGCCAGGGAAGCTGGGTATTTTGGTGGTTTCCTTTGCTTGGTAAAAAAAACTGCAATATATGTGCAGATACTTCTATCATGGATAAAAACTTCAGTCTAGTCAAGTTCTAGTCTTCAGACCAAAAATATGCGCCAGACAGTTCTTACACTTGACCTCAGGTTCTAATGACGTAGGAAGAACTCCTCTGCTATGCTGCTTTGTAGGTTATCGCTGAATAATAAAGACATGTTTCATCAGACTTGCTTCTATGCCTGTTGGGGGCTATGCCATCATATGACAGCAGTGATAAAAAATTCAACTTCAGAAGTTACAATCCAGTACCATGCATTTGTTCCACCCATTTACTAAATTAGCTGATTCTAATTAGCACAGATGCACACAAAAGCGCTTTAGCACTGTAGAATGAAATCACTTGAATTAAGTGCACAGGTAGAACCATGCAATTTGTAATATTTGGTACTGGATCGTAGTTTCTAAATCCAGCTTACACATCACTGTATAACAGTAACATACATGATCTTTTCAGCTTTAAAGTGGCTAACAGCCTTGTTTGAGGCCACAGAGTGCTGTTGGTAAGAAAAAGAAAGAGAAAATGTGATGCAACATAGACCAAATAATGAATTATTAGCCAACACTAACTGAATGGGGCATAGGGAAATAAAACTGAAAGTTAGTTTCTATGGCTCATTCAGTTAATGTTAGCTAGCTACCAGTTCATTGGTGCCAAGGGGCGTATGCCGCTGCTTTATACAGCTTGATATACAGCTCTGGGAACTGTGGCCTAATGGTTAGGGAGTTGGTGTTAGGATTGATGGGTCGCAGGTTTAATCCCTGTACCAGTAGGAAAAAAAATGTAAGTGAATATGCAGCGCTCTCCTGCACCCTCATTCATGGCTAAAGTGCTCTCGAGCAAGGCATCTAACCCCATGTTGCTCCAGGGGGGCTGTCCCTGTATCTAAATCACTAAGTTGCTCTGGATAAGAGTGTCAGCTAAATGCAATATAATGCAATATGGCTCAGCTCTACTAAAGAACTCTATAATACAGCTCTATACACAGCTCTAATTACAGCTCTATATACAAAGCTCTGCTGCTGTGTCTTAATGTTGCCTCCTGTTGCTACTGTGCTCTCATGTCATGGAGCTTTATACAGGGAGGATATGATTATCATAAAGGGATTTAGTTCTTTGGAAGAGCAAGGCATTGTTATTTTGTTAACACCGCTAATATACCATGATACTATGACTGGCTATAACACACACATATGCACAAATGCGCGCACGCACACACACACACACACACACACACACACACACACACACACACACACACACACACACACAGTCTCACACACACAAACCCAATACATATTCAAACAAATATTGTACTACCTCAACATGACAGAGAGACACACTTACACAGACACCATATTACCACAATACATACACACAAATATTATGACACACACACATACACGCAAAAAACGCACAAGCATGAACAAAACTACACACACACACACACACAGGCGCATGGACAGAACCACATACACACACACGCAAGCACACAAGCACACACACAGAGAACTTTAACGAGGCTCTTTTCCCCTCTCTTTCATCTCCCTGCTTTGAGGATATGATGAATGGGCCACATCCATTACCCTCCGCCACGCACCTCACCTGTCTGCCGGCTGATGTATTAGCCCAGCTTGACGGAACCCAGCTGCACCTCAATCATCTAAACAAACCACCTGATAGGTGCGCTTTTTATTGTTTACGACCTCAGACACTTCAGACACAATCCCTGACACGGCACGTCATCAGAACACCATGCCCTGTTCTACCTTGATTTCATAGATGCAAAAGTGGAGATCCTGGCTTCGGAAAGTAAAAAAGAAACTGTAAAAAGACAAGTAAGGTGGTAAAGGTTGTAAATAAGGTAGCAAATAAGTAAAAAAGCACATGTTTGATCAAACCATTTTCTGAACAACAGAACACATACCACACACACACACACAGACACACACTGATCCTAGTGAGCAAAGAAATCAACAGACAGGTAAACTGGCTAATTAGTGAAATTGCTTGTGTTGAATGTACAGGCAGAAGGAAAACAAGTAGGGCTTGTACTATCTGAAACTGCCATCTCCACCTCCGTATACAGCATAACACAATCTGTAAAAATAATAGTCGCTATATTTCAGTGCGTGTTTGACCAATGAGCTGGAAGTAATAGATTATAATTGGGGAGAGAATGCAATGCTTAGACCACAGAGACAGAGTGAGGAAGCAATGCTCACTAAATTACACAAAGTGGAACTCTTTCAGGTTAATCCTGGAAAAGGAGCAATCAGCCATCTGACTTTGCATCAGAGGCACAGTGCAGTGGGGACAGCTTGAACAGGCGAGATGGCTCATTACTGCATTAACCATAGGGCTCTCGCCTCGCTGTAGTAGTGATTAATGGCCGCCTCTCCAAGCGGAGCGCGGCATGGGAACGGGCCGTTAGTTCACACGAAAACAGCGCTCCTGGTACCGCAGCAAGTCTATGGAGCGCCGAGACAAAGTGCTCCCCTGACAATGGCCAATTAGTGCGCTTAATTAGAAGCTACTGAGCAGAGGGCGGCCACTGTGCTGGGCTGTGCTCTGTGCCGTGTGGATTACAGGAGAGCGCTCCGGTCCCCCTTTACCTCCTGATCAAAGACTCAGGTTCTCATTGTTCCCCCCACTTCCTCCTCCCACAAGGAGGATGACAGCAAGGGCTGGCAAGGGTTTCCCTCAGCCTCCACCATGAGTGGGGAGGAGGTAGGGGGAGGAGGAGTAAGAGGAGGAGAAGGAGGAGGAAGGGAGGAGGAGAAAGAGGAGAAGGGCGTTGGGGGATTTGAGAGAAGAGAGCTCACCGCTTAGTCTGTCGGCCCTGAGGCAGTGCTTGAACACTACAGCTGGCTGGTGGTGGCCTTCACCTGAATGAACTGAATGAAACATTGGTGGTCCTTCGCCTCCACCTGTCCCTCTCTCTCTCTCTCTCTCTCACTAACTCTCTCCATCTTTTTCTCTCTCTCTCTCGTGACTCTTTCATGGAGATTAACTGTCAAACAGTTACACTTGGGGTCAGACAAACGCGTTCCCCCCACCAACAGCTGGGTTACAGGAAGAGGTCCATTGTGCCTCCCTCTGAATGTGACAGTCTGACGAGAGGGTCCTCTCGGGCGGCACAAGAACCTTTTCTCCCGCTCCGAAAGGCCAAGGCTGGGCCTTTTTTCATGCTAATTGGCCGTTCAGTGTGTGGCCCTGACACTAGCAAGGTCCTTGTTCAGCCCTGGGCTATGTGCGAAGCTAGGGTCCCCTATTAGCTAAAATAGCACTGGAGTGACTGAAATAAATTATTACCACAGTGACAAATTGGCCTGAACTCTGTGACCGCGATTTCTAAAAAAAAAATGAACTTTTTAAATAATAATTATCTTCCGTAAAAATTCTTTTTTTTAGTATGGAGTTCTTTGTGGTTGCTTCCTCAGGGACTGTAGATGTATATGAACTATATAACTCTAGCAGTGTACTGAGTCTTGAGTGACTAAAAACCAAAAGGGCCAACGGCGAAACCGAGGGCATAGATGACCTCAAATGGTCATAGATGGTCAGAACACAGTGGACACAAACATGTGTGGGGCTAAATTGTGCGCTGTAGGGACGGAAGTAACAGCAACCACAACAACACCACCGAGCGATGCAGTTAATCGACATTTCCCACCTACCACTAAACCCCCCTAGCGTGGAAGCAATTGATTGCTTCTCATAGCTGTTCCACATCACGGTTGGAGACTATACTAGAGACTTTATGAGCCCTGGCTAGTTATGGGGCTGAGAGGCAGTTGGGAAACTAACTGTGTGCTTCCCTTTAAGTGCTGAGGAGGAAGGGAAGTT
Source organism: Setipinna tenuifilis (assembly GCA_030347295.1). Lineage (NCBI taxonomy): Eukaryota > Metazoa > Chordata > Actinopteri > Clupeiformes > Engraulidae > Setipinna > Setipinna tenuifilis. Next base: position 5,369,262 of record CM059281.1, read on the forward strand.
ACTCTGACAGACTGACAGTTCCTCCCTAATAACATCAGAGTTTATAGGACGACGGACGAGCCCCCACAAACTCCCAGCTCCATCAGTCCATTTCTACCTCTCTCTCTCTCTCCCTATTGTCTCTCTCTCTCTCACTCTCTCTCCCTCTCTCTCGCTCTCTGCCTCTCCACTTTCTCTCTCACGCTCCAGCGAGAGAGCCTAAGCCTCGGCAAGCGAAGCAAATGAGAAGTCCGTGTGGCACCTGCAAAAAACACAGGCTCCAGCATGCACACTGAGGCAGAGCGAAGTATAGGGCTGGGCAATTCATCAAAAAATTATTCGAACCGACAATCGTAACCGTTAACTGACAATGATCAAGCACATAACTAATTGTTGTTTATTAATACTGATATTATTATTATTTATTTTGTAAACTGTTACTTTATATTTTGTGCATTCCACTCTGTTTTCATGTCTGTCCCTTGAAAACACACTACCACATGTGTTTTCATGTGATTTACCCCAGTCCAGTCAATTAAAGACCATTTTGATTTAAGGTTCTATCGTCCAGCCCTAATTGGAATAAAATTTGATATCGGTCAATATCGAAAAATGTATTATGATCCAATTTTTCGCCAGATCACGCAGCCCTAGAGTGAAGGAAATCAGCCTCCATTTAGGAGCCTTATTCACACATCTGTCTAATGCACATCTAGAGTCACATCATGGCTAGGCATGAAAATGGCTGCACCCACATGAAGGCGAAGAAAAGAAACAGACAAAAATAGCCCAAGCAGAATATTGATCACATCACCATGACACCAAGCAAACACTGCAAACAATTTTCTAATGGGGACTCGGAGCGTAGAGTTGCCGGACTTGAAAAAAACAAGTGATACCACTCTTTCTGTCTTTGTCTCCCTCTCTCTTTCTGTATTTCTTTTCTATCTCTCTCTCTGTTTATCCCTTTCTTTCTTTTTTTTACTCTGTGTGCGAGTGTCCAGGAAAGCAAGCAAAAGCTTGAATGGTTACTTGGACTGGAAAGATGGTTGGTTAATGCCTCAACATGATTACCTAATGCCTTCGGCGGTTGCTGAGGAAACTGGCCTTAAGGCCAACCGCAACTCTGAATAAATCAGTAAGATGTTTTAATCAAACACATAAAAATAAGCGACTCTTCCAATGACCCAAGCAGCTCCAGTAGACAACCAATAAAGGGGGTGTAAGGGAGGGCTTGTCTGGTCTGTGTGTGTGTGTGTGTGTGTGTGTGCGCGTGTGTGTGTGTGTGTAGGATGGGGAGAGGGTATTGTCTTTCCAGCCGTTAATTACCAGACATCATCTCTGATAGCGCAGGCACAGCTAAAGGTCACTGTCTGGCGGGTCGCTATGGGTATTGCACGTCTCGCTGTGGCGCGTTACATCTCATGCGGCTCATGCCCCCCCCCCCGCTGCGTAGCCCGTCACCCGGTGAGCAATGACTAACGCGCCAACATGGATCTAATTCCTCCGCGACCGCAGAGCTGCATTTTGAATTCTGCGCTGCTAGTGTCGTGTCTGTGGCCAAGTGCGTGTGTGTGAGATTGTCTGTGTGTGTGTGTGTGTGTGTGTGTGTATGTGTGTCTGTGTCTGTGTGTATGTGTGTTTGGGGGGGAGGGGGGGTAACATTCTCGACCCCTGGTGCTCAGGTAAAAATAAACGTGGCCGTGGAAGTCTAGTCTCATCACCAGCCAGACAGCTTAGCTGTGGTTGGAGTGGTCGGAATTCCAGAGAGGAAAACAAGGAAGAGGAGCTTCTCTTCTCTCACTTTGGCTCTCTCCAACTGCACCTGCTGACTAGTGGTTACTCTTCCGGAAAAAAAAAAAACGCATGCCGGCCCACAAAAAGCCATATCGCTTTCACCCGCAGCTCATGCAGGGGTCACACGAAGGCCCCCGACTGTATTTCACTGATGGCGTTACAAAAAAAAAAAGAAAAAACAGACACTGCCAACAGGTTGCAGCTCTGTCCATCTGCGATGTACAAACAGATAAGGAAGAATGGCATGTTGATGGGGGGTGGGGGCAATTCCTTCTGCACTTATTCCCAGATGTTTGCCCCCCCCCACCAACCACCAATACCTGTGCTATGCTTTGAAGAGAGAACACTGCAGTGATGAGTTGCAAGAGCAATTTCAAAAAGACCAAAAATAGGATTGACCAGAATATACCTCATATCAGCATAAATGGGAAAACTATTTCTTTTCCTCAAACTCCCAGGGGCAAGTGTTGAGCTGTACTTAGTTTATAGCAATTGTACTTTCTCCCAGATGCCTGCCTCTGTTTCATCACCACCACCACCATTACTCCACTCACAAACACAACACAAACCTCACAAACCTCAGTAAATTGCCCCAAAGAAGTACAGTCATAAGAATGCATTGATAGAGAATCTCTGTTCCTTTCATGCGGTACAAGAGCCTACAAATGTGTGTGGGGGTGGGAGGGAGGAGGAAGGGGGGAGGGGGGGTTGGGGGTGGTTGCTGTGTGTTTTTAGTGCATTCTCTAGTCAGATAATAGTCACTTTAGTGAGAGGGGAAACAAAAAGAATAACACACTGAACAGCACACCAGCTGCTCAACGTCCTTCAGAAGGGTACTGAGTACTCAGGACACTACCACAGACAACTAGCACAGAGAAGAGACACACACACACACAGAAAAGGACAAAACACTGCCTGGACTGCTGCATTGGAGATGGGTGTGCGTCTCTGCATCTCTCTCTCTCTCTCTCTCTCTCTCTCTCTCTCTCTCTCGCCACACAATGCACAGACACATAAAAAGAAAGACAGATGGATAGAGAAAGAGAGAGAAATGGAGAGAAAGAGGGTGAGAGTAAAAGAGGGATAGAGAGAGAGGGTGAGTGTGAGTGTGTGTGTGTGTGTCTGTATGCGTGTGTGTGTGTGTGTGTGTGTGTGTGTGTGTGTGTGTGTGTGTGTGTGTGTGTGTGTGTATGTTTGTGTGTGTATTTATATGTGTGTGTGTGTGTGTACGTGTGTGTATATGTGTGTGTATATGCGCGTGTGTGTGTGTGTGTATATGCGTGTGTGTGTGTGTGTGTGTGTGGGTGTGTGTGTGTATTTAGAGGAGGGCTGTATCATCAGCACAGATAAGACCGGTTTGTCTCTTGAGCATAACTACACAAACAGTCCCTTAATCACATCTTTACAGATGGATGAGACTCCAGATGAGTGGCTTTCTCCGCAGCGAGAGAGACAGACAGAGAGAGTGTGAGAGAGAGAAAGAGAGACGGAGAAAGTGAGAGAGAGAGAGAAAGAAAGAGAGAGTAAGGGACAGAGTGAGTGACTGAGTGAGAGATAGAGAGAGAAAGAGTGAGTGGGGGAGAGAGAGTGAAAGAGAGAGAGGGGTGGAAGAGAGGGAGAGGGAGAGAGAGTGGGGGAGAAAGAGAAAGACAGAAAGAGAGAGAGAACGAAAGTGAGTGAGGGAGAGAGAGAAAGAGTGAGTGAGAGATAGAGAGAGAGAGAGAGACAGAGAGAAAGAGAGAGAGAGCACCTATTACAGCCCCAGTGAGCAGAGCTCATTTTAACAGCTGAGCAGATGGTACGTGCCTGCGTTCTGCGGGCCCAGAACCGACCGACACCACAACCACGCCAGAAGAGTTAACACCAGTTGGCCTGCGCCATCGGGTTGGTTCCTGTCGGCGGTGTTTTATCACAGTCACGCGTGAGGCGCAGGGCAGCCTGGCAGACTGTCGGAGGAAATCGATGTGGACTCATCCCTCTCTCTCTCTCTCTTTCTCTTTCTGCCCCCTGCCCCCTCTGTCTCTCTCTCTCTCCTCCCTCTGTCTCTTTCTCTGTCCCTTTCCCCCTCTAGTTCTATCTGTCTCCCCCTTGCCCTATCTCTCTCTGTCTCTCTCGCTCTGCCCTCTGTCTCTCTTTCTCGATCATTGTCCCTTTCCCCCGCTATCTCTATCTGTCTCTTTCTCCCCCTCGCCCTATCTCTATCTCTCTCTCTCTCTCTCTCTCTCTCTCTCTCTCTCCCTCTCCCTCTCTCTCATGCGCTACCAGCCCGGTTAGCAGAGAGCCTGACAGGCTGACTGAGGGTCTAGGGGTCTCTCATTCATCAGTGACTAGCTTGGTT
>CM059281.1:5378375-5418375 GCA_030347295.1 Setipinna tenuifilis
CATGCACACACACACATGCATGCACGCACACAAGCACATATACGCACCCACATGCACGCACACACATACATACACACAAACACGCACACACACACACATACACACACACACTTTTTGAAGCAAAGAGAATGCACAAACACACAGGGTTGATGTTTTCACACTACATTAGACAGTGCATCAGGCTGATGTCTGGTAATTGAGCAGACGTCTCCCTTCATTTAGATATGAAGGCACACACACATCAGCCCACTACTCTCACTCTCTCATGGAGCACTGGGTACTTACAAATAATCACAGAGCGCACACACACAAAAACACACACTCAAATACTCTCTCACTCTGTCACACACACACACAAATAGTGTTACTTCCTTTATATCTTTTTCCACACACACACACACACACACACACACATCTGTATACGATCATGTAAATACCTCCATATAAGAACATGTATGCACTCACATACAGATGGACTCATTCCCGAAGTCCCATATATCACCAAAAAACAATTAAGTTACACATGTGTTTAGCAGCACACACACAGGAACAAGCAAGGACTCACACACAAACACACAAGCACAGATAGAGAGAGAGAGGGGGGAGAGAGAGAGAGAGAGAGACAGAGAGAGAGAGAAAAAGAGACAGACAGACAGACAGACAGACAGAGACAGAGAGAGAGACAGACAGACAGACAGAAAGCGCTACACTGCCTTACAAAGCCATAAGGTCAGAAATCAGAAATGACAAAGACTGGATATTGACTTTATAACACCTCTTTGCCTTGTGACTAAATCTTTTCCTTCTTCCTATTGATGAAGCACATAAAAGCATCATCACTATGACAATTTTAAAGGCATTCTTCTCAGTTTCAATTTGCCTTTGTAGGGCAGTACTGTAGTAAGCCTGATAGTAACCCATCCCATGTGGCAAGTGGGCCATGGCTTGAGGGCCAGGGGTTCCCTGCCCTGTCCTCTGTTCCCCAGACCCAGCACAGCACTGGCTGATGGGCTCACTGAGGAGGAGGACCAGGTGGAGCAAGCTGAAGCTCCCATGCCACACTGCCTGAGGAGCATGAATAGAGCCTAGCCTACCAGTGCTCTATCATTAAGGAGGTCCCCTTGACACCACATCCCTCCCACCTTAACTACCCCATCCCAACAGAACACTGAAATTAGTCCTGGCCTTAAAATTGGGTGATAAAAGAAGGAATATATGTGACGCTTCATCAATTGCCGTCTGTTCTTAGCAGCTGGAATGCTTAAAACAAACACAATGCAAAAGAAGTCATATAAATAACTGTGGAGTAATATCTTGTTATAATATCTAATAACAACCCTGCGTATCCCCAGACAACCTCTTTAACTGACAAATTCCCTGTGGGAAACAACTGCCTGCCCAGTGTCTGCTCCCCAGTGCCAGTGATACCCCTCTCATACACATACTGTACAGTACATCAGAGGGCCAGTGAAGCTCCTCTGTGGAGTGTGTTTGTTCAGCTCACTAGAAACAGACTGGATAACTGTTCTGCGCTGGCCTTACATCATTAAGTAACGCTGCCAAACAGCCCCGCATGAAACAAAGAGTCGTCTTCATTGGAGACGAGGGGGAGTCTGCGGAGCATTGTTAGTGAAGGATTGCGACCGCTCTCCTTGACGACAGCCTTTTGCATCGAGCGCCAACAAACCCTGACACACGGGTTCACGTCGAGAAACCTTTAAAGGGTGATCTTTTACAACAGCGTGGTGCTGCTCGGAAGCCTCAACACCTCGGCAGCCCTTGAGTGAAGCAGCTGCCCTCTGGGTCTGTGTGTATGGGGGTCTCTTTGTGTGTGTGTGTGTGTGTGGGTGCGCGCACATGTGTGTTTGTGTGTGCGTGTCCACACATGTGTGTGTATGTGAGCATCTGCATGTGTGTGTGTGTGTGTGTGTTTGTATGTGCATGTGTAGGTCTGTGTGTGTACTTGTAGTGTACAAACAGCTGTGGCAGAATGACAGATGAGAGCGCGGCGCAAGTGAAAGCTAAGCACCGGCGTTCACCTTGGGTGTCAGCAGGGAGAGCGGGGTGACCATGACAACAGGCAAACAGACAGCGCTGGCCAGGGACGCTGCCAGCGACAACTGGGCTCTTTAGACTGACCCACCCACTGGAGGAAGGACCCACAGAACTCTGACCGCCCCAAATGCCTGCTTAAATTACATTTTCTATCGCTTAGACAAGCACAGTGTTTTTTTTTTATCCCCACCAAGGAAATCTCTTCATAAGGGTAAGGGTTGTTCATATCAAAAACAATCATTATAACAGCAACTATAATGATGTCTTTTTGATGTCGTTGCACTGTCCGTGGATTGCAAAGTTCCCATCACAACTATAACGACAACAATAGGGCTGACTGCTATTGTTTGGATTGCTTTGAGAGCAATTTCATAAATGATCAAAACACTGCCACCAAGAATCTTGTCATAAAACGTGGGACACTCATATCATTAGTTGTAGTTGTCATTATTATCATTATAATTTTTGGTGTAAATGGACCTTTACACACACATCAGACCGATGTAGCAAACACTTTTTATTTGCCAGCACCTGCTGTTCCCACGGGGACACCTGAAGAACCCTAGAACCCTATAAAGGAATCAGGAATTAGCTGCAGTGCTGGGGGAACCTGCAGTGAGAAATGAAATAAGTGGCCGTGGTGTAGAGAGGCTGTGTGAGACATCCAGAAAGTTGCTGCAGCAGCAGCTGCTCCTATTTATATGGGTGAATAAGTAATGGCTTTGGGATACCACAGAACGGAGGGCTCTCTCATAGCTGATCAGCCGAAAAGGAAGGTGGGTTAGCTTGGCTTTTAGCTAAGTGGTGTTTTGGTTTTTTGTCAGGGTTTTTTTTCCTGTTTTACACCAGCTAACTACCTGTTAGCCTCACTTGGAAAAAGGGCCATAACGACCCACTTACATTTTCTTGTACGTTCTTGAAACAAACAAAAGGCACCAGGCACTGCCCAACATATTTCATACAAATACATGAAAAAATTGGAGAACTGAACAAAGTAAACCGAACAAAATCGAACTACAGACGTTCTTTGCTTACAAAGGCTAAACTTCACTGTGAGAAAGAGGTGCATTTAGCATTATCTATCTTGTGGGGAAACCTGTCAAGTAGTAAGCATTTGTTTGCTTTGTTTGTATCTCTCTGGACTCTCTCGCAAACAAACACACACACATACACATACACACACACACACACACAAACACACACACACACCTCAATTACTGGCCTACTTTCCATCCTTTCAAGTGCGTCCAACGTTTAACGAACTAAATCAGTTGATGGTAAATAACAATAGTGACAGAAAGTGTTGGTTAAGAACCATGATGCAAAGCCTGTCGTAATGATGGACTTTTTTTAATGAGTTCCGTTACCGCGATGCAAAGCGTGTCCTAATGACAGACTTTTAATGAGTTCTGTCCCCATACACGTGTCCAAGGCTGTGAAAGAGCCATCTGTCTCCAGTGAGCAACCGTAGCGGTACAGCCTCTTTGGAGTGGCGGACTGGGGGGCGTAGCCCAGGTGGGGCTGCCATTGGGGGGGACTGTGGGTAGAGGCTGACAGGCGCACACAGGATTATTGTGGCCGTGTCAACACTCCACCTGCCAACCCTCTGCGGTGTGTGTGTGTGTGTGTGTGGTTGGGGGTGTGGGGGTACCTGTTGGACAGGCAGAGCTGGAATGTGTGGGCAGTGGAGGCGAGGCAAACCAGCCTCAGTGGATTAAGTGTTTCACTTGAGCCTCAGGAATATCAAATGGGGTATTATCTGTCCACATGTCCAGGCGCACCCACACACACACACACACACACACAGATCTACTACATATGCACACAGCAACACAAATACACATAGCGGCACATACACACACACACACACACACACAAAGATTTACACAGATACACACACACACACACACACACACACACACACATGCACACACACACTCAAGCAGCCCCCCACGTACACACACTAACACATACACACAGAAACTGCAAAAACTGTGTGCAAACACGCCCACACTTAGATACACAAAACCCAGCCATGACCACACACAAATGCAAACACACAGATGGCCTCAAACACACACACACACACACACACACACACACACACACACACACACACACACAGGGAACTGCTATGGCCACAGGTACTGAGAAACAGAGGAAGCTTCTCCAAAGGCAGAGCTCTCCCAGCAAGGGTCGGGCTGTAGGGGTAACAATAAGCTGTGGGAAGGTATCAGAGTATCCAGCTCCAGGAGATAAACCACCCTGTGTGGCTTTTTGATCCGTTGGCACATGAGTGACACGGCGTAACTTTAGCATCGTTCGGCACACCGAGCCACAGCCCTTTCGACCGATCTTATGTTTCACCAAGCTGGCCTGGTATGCAGCAACCATTCACGAGTATGAACCTTACAATAACGAAACCGTCGCAGGCACACTAACCTTTTTGTGTCAGGGGTTTAAGCCCCTAAAATAGTCCTCTGGATACAAAATGGAGCTCCGAGATCCTTGATTGGCCACAGCAATTGGTCGTAATCACGGCACAAAAGGCAATGAGCGGCGGCGTGATAAAAGTGCTTTGATGCATTACTGTAATTTAGCCCTTTTTAGCTTCTGTGTAAACACACAGAGAAAAAGAGGCCCCAATTATGGGAGCCCCCTTGAACAGATGACAAGTGGAGTCAAATGGAGTGAACAAAAGGAGAGGGGAGAGTAATTAAGGACGATAGAAAGGCATTGGGGGAGAAAGAATGGGAGAGAGGAAGAGGGTTGCTAATGTTATATAGATAGATAGATAGATAGATAGATAGATAGATAGATAGATAGATAGATAGATAGACAGATAGAGAGACAGAAACAGAGATAGAGACACAAAGGGAGAGGGAGGCAGAAAGAGAGAGAGAGAGGGAGAGAGACAGAGAAAGAGAGAGGCATAGAGATAAACAGAGAGACAGAGACAGAGACAGAGACAGCTGTATTTAGCTGCTGGTTATCTTAACCCTGTAGTTGGAGCCTGGTGATGCGGGCACAGAAGTGGCAGCTGTCACGTCCTGACAGCCATTTGTGCAGGCACCACTCACTGGCATCGATTCAACCTCCTGACCTCGAAGGACGTATCACCCCCATCCGCCCCCTCCAACCCACATACCCCCCCAAACCCCCCCCCCCCCCCCCCCCACACACACACACACACAAGTCCAAGCAGGCCTGATCTGCATATCAAAGCCACACACGGCTCTTCCTCTCCAGGGATGCTCGGAGGCTCTTTGAAACGGGCAAATGTGGGGTCACAGGAGGGCTGTGCTTAAATTTAGAGCTCAGTGAGGGTCAAACTACTGTGGTGTATAAACACACACACATACACACGTACACACACACACCAAAATAGCCTAGATTTCTGTTAGCATGGAGGGTGAGCACTGCATGGGGAAGTTATCCCAAAAGCAGCAGCAGCAGCAGCAGCAGCAGCTGAGAGATGGAAAGGGAAAGCATGAGAGAGAGAAAGAGAAAGAAGAAGAGAAGGAGGGAGTGAGAGAAAGTGTAAGAAAATGAATGGGAAAAAAGAGAAAGAAACAGAAAAGTAAGAAAGAAAGACAAAGTAAGAACACAGAAAGAAAGAGGTACAAGGGAAAGAGAAACAGTGAAAGAAAGAAAAAAAGAGAAAGTAAGAAATAAATAAATAAATAAAGAAGGAAAGAAAGAAGAGAGACAGAGAGCAGGAGTGGGAAAGTGGGAGGCACAGGCATATGGCCCCCAGGCCTCAGCTTCGGGGCCCTTATCAGTGGGACGAGGAGGAAAAGGAGTCGAAGAACTGCGCTAAAGGATGACGGCATCGCCTAGCCCGTTCTGCTGGAAGCAATTAAGCACAGTATCATCAGACGACGATGCGTTCGGCAGCAGGCTATTTATAAACCGCCGAGCTGTTTTCACACTCCGCTGACAGGAGCGTCTACCCATTAACACCAACTATTTCCAGAGAGATGGAGAGGAAGATGGAAGGCATGCCAAAGAGAAACCAACCCCCGTGGTGCCACCCAAAAGAACTGACACATGTATGCTATGCACAGACACATGCACACATACACACACACACATATAAACAAAAAACACACGTGCGCACACGCGTATGCACACGAGTATGTATGCACACATGCACAAACATGCGCAAACATGCATGCACACACACACACACACACACACATATGTAACACATGCACCCACATATACATATGTACACATGCACATGCGCATACACACACATGCACACACACAAAATAAACAAGTGTGCATAGGATAACACCAGGAAAGGGATGGCGGTGGTATAGACTTCTATAGTGGAGGTTCAGGAGGTCGTCGTTGTGGTAACCCTCAAGTTCAGCCAGCCCCAGACACCCAGAGGGAGGAGGCTCCCATTGAAAGCAGCAATTATGGCTTTGTGTGTCTCCCTGAGTGGAGCTGCTCGCTGACGCTGAATGTGAGCCTGGGCGAGCACACGGGGGTGATCACTGCTCCTCTATTCGGCTCTGCTCAGCCGTGGGCCAATCTCCCTTTCATGGAGGCGCCGCTACCACTGCTGCTGCTGCCGACACTGCTGCTGCTGGGCTCTGTGAGCGCTAGCACCGATTAGCACATTCTGTGAGGTGGCCTGAGGGGAAGGGAGTGGAGGGGGTGGTGGGGTGTGAGTTGGGGTGGTGGGGGAGTGGTGTGTGGAGGGGCACTAGTCCTGGAGCAGGTGGATCAACAATACGCTCTAATTCATATACATGATCAGTCTAGTGTAATAGGATCTCATGATTAAAGCCCTGAGAGGGAGAGTGGGAGAGGGAGAGAGAAAGAGTGGAAGAGAGAAAGACAGAAATACACAGAAATAGAAAGAGAGATAGAAATAGAGATGAGGTGAGAAAGAGAAAAAGAGAGAGAGAGAGAGAGCAAGAGAATAACAGAGGAAGGGGCATGAAGTGGAGAGAATGAGAGAGAGAAAGAAAGAGAGAGCGAGAAAGAAAAAGAGAGCGTCACCCCATCTCTAATAGCATGCACCCACCTCCTAATCTTTAATTCTATCAGACGCACGCCTGCTGTGTCTCTGCAGCCCTGGGCCCAAAACAAAACGCCATTGTGGCAAAATATCACCACAATGGCAACCCTATTACAGAGCAAATAGTGGCACAATGGCGGCCCTATTCAGCGGAGCTGGTCAGAGTTAGCGTGAGAAGCAGCAGAGGACGGTGAGGGCACGGTCAAGACTGATTCATCTGACGTGATGGCACACAAATGCAGCCAAGGACCTTCCTCATGCTTCACCACCAGGACCTGATTCTTCTGCAAAGACAAACACACCCAGGCATACGCACACACACACACACACACCCAGGCATACACTCACACACGTGATGCATACACACACAAACCATGCACAAACACAAACATACTTACATACACACACACAGACACAGACACACACACACACACAAACAAAAACCCACGCACACCCACACACTCCCTTTCCAGGGGGACCTGCCTCTCAGCCAGCCTAATAACGTTAGGAGCATGACAGGCAAAAGAGACAAACTCCTACACCGACGTCTGCCCTGACCAGAGGCCGGCTCAGCCAGCTGTGTTAAAAATGCCATGCCATGAGTCACACATTCATAACGGAAATAACAAGCCAGCTGTCAGATTTCAAGTTATTTCACAGTGTGATGAAGTGAGTCACTGTCGTCTTTGCCTGGATAAGCTACACAGCAGTATCTGTGGAAGTAAGTATCTGTGGAGAACATGGCATGGTGCTGATAAGTCCTTTATGTAATCTCGATCCCTGGGGTGTTGGCATGCAAACTTTTCTGTGTTTCGTCTGCTAAGTAAGCAACTGCGGAATATCTCGAATGAGGTCATACATAAATGCTATGCTGTAGGGAAGCTGGACTTTTTGGAGACTGAAGAGAACGAGAACTTAGACAAACAATCTGAAAAAGGCCTTAAATCATAAAAAGAAGATTTATACAATTAATAGTTATAAATCAATAACAACTTATGGGTGTATTTATGAGTGTTTTCCATACATTATGTAAAATAGCTGCAAATAATACAATCAATAATATGTTCAAGGAAGGCCACCATGGAAAGTCTGAATCACTGCTGCTTCACATGAACAGCAATCAGATTATCTACAGCAAACATTCCAGAGAGTTCTGGAATCCCTTGCCCCTGATCTCAGGGTACAGGTGTGGGGATGAGAGGTCACTCTGCAGGACCGAGTACACACCTGGGGACTTCCATGATGAAGCAGTCACTCACACTCTGGACAAAGCAGTTGTTGTGCGGCTACTTGTTAGGACGTTTGCTACAGAGAAACCTGATAGAACCCTATGACAAGAGAGCTATGTAATATTTTGATAGATCTTGTCATTGCCACTGGACGGGCGTGCTGTTTTTCTGTTTTTTTTGGGGGGGAATAAAAGAAAGCAGTGTACTGAGCTAAAATTATGAATATTCTGTATTTAAAGAGATACTATGCAACTTTAAGTGCCTTTTCTCAACAGAGCTCCCCCTAGTGTCTCCAAGTAAGACACAGTCTTTAGTCCAGTGCAGGACCTCAAGCACTCCCATGGTAGTAGAGATGTTTACAGGAGAGACAAAGGAGTGCAGTAGGGCCCACAACATCTAACTGAGACAGCCTTTCATTATCAATTCTGAGCATGACCAAAATATATTCCTCTGTCAGCAGAATGAACATTAGACCAATTAGTTATAGAATTTCTAGATAATGATATATTCTACATTAGGGATACTCCGATTTAACTCAATTCAATCAACAAAAAACTACCACTGATAAGATGTTGAAACCTCTTGAAGTAAGCTTTTGTGTATTATGGGGCTTAACAGCCTTGTAAAGCGTTTTCTTCTCAGTGTAGGTAGGGCAGGACTAAAACACATGTGTATGTCATGAGGATATGTTCAGCACAGTATAGCATTGCATGGGCAGTGCCTCAGTGCATTGGGCCAGTACTCTATTGAGTTGAGCTGCTTAGTAGAGATGAGCTACCCATTGCAGAATTCAATATAAAGTTATTATCTAACTAACTCTACTACTACCCCTATTCATAACCCTAACGTTTCCTGGCTGTGCTTTTGTGGTAGCCCAACTTGACAAGTAGTTCAATTCGACAGAGCACTGGAAGCCTAAAGCATCTGAAGGAAAGTACCGCCTATATTTTGACCACTCTGGGGCCCACTTTTACCTTGTAGCAATAATCCATTTCACTCAAAAATGACAATGTTATTTGTAACAACTCTTTCTTTGGTATGAGAAACTTAAAGATGATATCATTTTGACTTTACTGGGCCTTTAGATTTCATTAAAAAACCTGCTGCTAACACTCAATAATGTGCTCCAAGACAGCTGCAGTTAGTGGTTAATTGAGGATAGCAGCAACTGTGTTGACCAATCCAGATAACATTTTGTGTGTTATTGACCGTAACATTAACATGCTAAGTCTGTAAGATAGACTTTCCCTCATGTATTCACCTCCTACGCATATAAGAGAAAAAGTGTTAACCATCACTGTGAAAACCACCCAGCAGTTGTAATGACATTCAGAACAACCTAGAGTTACCACAGTAGGTATTTATTTTTACCCTGAAAATGGCTCTAAATTAAGTCAGACAAAGAAAGTTCCTGTGGTGGAGACACAGGGGTATGAAAAAGATTGGGTGCGTGCTAAATAAACAAGCAAATAAATAACCTAGCCTAAGATTAGTAAGATTCTTGGAAAACCGTTTTATACTTAAAGATTGGTTTCCTCAGCAGCTTGGTCTGTGAAGCACAAAGGCCCATCTGTCTCTTAGACTAAGGACTGACAGTTTGCCTATAAATTGACATTATTGTGATTAATTTATTTGTTTTGTTCAAGCACTGGGGCTGTAATCATTGGTTGGAGGCTTATTTAATAGCCAGGTCTTTCTTTAAAGACCATGTCAGTGCTTTGTTCCATCTTTCATCCCCAATCTCTAATGGGCCAAATCAAATCAAAGGGCCAGCTATGGGGTTGCCACTCTGGACAGTGACCCCTAACCGACAGCCGAGGCTTCGACTCTGAAGGCCACTTGAAAAAATTCTGAGGCGATGCTGCTCGCATTAATGGGGAGGATTGAGAGGCCCACTTAATGCCTGCTCACAATGAGCAACCCCCCCTCGCCCCCCACCATCACTTTTCCTGACCCCTTCCCCTCTCCCCGTGGCATTAATCTCCGGCGGTCCCCTGGTCCCTCAGAGCCCCGAGCCTGCCACGAGCCTGTCGGCCCCTCTCTCTGAGGCCCTTTCCCTGGGGGAGCACTGGGTGTGTGTGGGGGCCCAGCACGGGCAGGTGCACGGGGCCATGTCGGGGAGGGGCCACGCCTGCCGTCTGTCAGCCTGACACACTGTGGTCGTGTGGCCCATTCCCCTAGTGGGGAAGCTGAGGGGGTGGGGTTGGGGGTGGGGGTCGATGGTGGTGCTCGTGGTGGGGGGTGGAGGCGACATGAACAGGCACTGGCCGACAACTGTAGCCACAGATTATGTATCGACCTAATTGCATTTGCACGGGTCAATGTCACGAGGGGGACACACCCACAGCCTGCCCATGGGGATCTGTTGCCTTCAAAGAGAAACTTGCCTGCTGGGATACTCCAGTCTGGTTTGTTCACTATTGCCTTTCCCTTTTACACACTACCAGCGAGCAAGCCAACCTTGACTAGTCATAACAGATACTGTTGTTGGTTGCAGAGTAGTGGTTTTCACATAAATGCTTAATAAGGGGGTTGGATGGCTGATCGATTTACTATGTTATCTGTTGTAACATGATGCTGACATGTTAATAATTGATGTCATTCATAAATACCACACATACACTCAAAATAAGTTCTACTTACCTTGTCGAAAAGAGTTTTCCATTGCTGAGACATGAAGCAAAACAATAGACAAAGAAACAGAGAGACAGAAAAAGGGGAGTGAGGGGGAAAGCATCCCATAAAAAAGTACAGGAGTACCATCATATTTATATTTACATGACCTCTTGGGTCTACTGTCTGATGCACCTAACAAAATTGAGACCTCGACCCTTTGCAAAATGCTTTAAATGGTAAAAAATTAGTTGGCTGCTGCTTTTGATCAGCTCTCATCTAATGGGTGTTAATAACATTTAATTATGCAATGGTGTTCCCCTTTGAAAATTATGATTTTGTGCTAACACAGTGGAAACAATATGACACAAGTTCATCACGGTTAGCTCCTGATTATTTAGGCCATGTTTGAATCTAGTTGTTAAATTGGGCGGCCAACTTCACAGAATCTGTAAAAAGAAAACTACAAATGTGCAAAAGCAACAATAGGTGGCTTTTTGCAAGAGCATAAATCAGAGACTGGTTTAAGGGTCAGCGTCTTCACTTACATCCTCTGTAGCAGCGGGAAGGACATCGGTGCTTTCCAATACCTCAATCTCTTCTCCCTCCGCGTTAGCTGCCACCGCCGGAGAGGAGTGTACCTGCATATCCCGCGCCCCGTCTGGCATCGTCGGGAGATGCTGCTCAGTCCGCCACGCTCGTATCAGATCCTCATGGGCGGTCTCCGGTAAACGCGCTATACAATTGCCATTCTCCGCTGTTCTGTGCATACAGTCGCTCATACAGGATACCCAGTTTCTAGTCACTTAAGTTGAGTGAGTGACACATTTCAAGACTGACGGGCATTTTAGAAAAGATACCGACAGAACGGTTCGACAGAATACGCACAAAAAAATATCAGACTTCCAGCAACTGCCAAATATTTGTTTAAAGGTTATCGCGCCGAATTCTTTGCAAGAGTTTTACAGGGGGTTATGAAGTCCATGCTAAAAACACAAAAATCAACGGGTGACGCACATTTGTGTTGGTCCACACTTAAACACAAAATATGGCAAATCGTCTTTAGGCGAAGTGTTCACCTATTATTCCCGTTTCCACATATCCCTATTTACTTAAGTCATCGTCCTTGGCTTTGTAATCTTCATTGCGACAAAATGAGGCAGCAATCCAAGTTTTCGGCGTTCGTGGTGACATCAGAGCATCATCCAAATAACGGGGCTGTAAATTCCTGGCATGACTCACCTGCAAACATGACACCACAACACCATAGTCAGCCTAAAATTGTAATGAAAAGTAAGCGCTTAGCATCACGCAATGACTGTGAGTTGGTCAAGTGAAATGTTGTAGTTTCAACAATGCAGAACGTACAAATGAAACTGATTATAGACGTACCTCACTTGATAGTAACTCCAAACAACAATCCGTAGATTCTTAATAATCCGTGAGTGACAATAGGCTACGTATAATTATGGTGCGTCATTGTACCTTGCTGTTGTTTACCGCCGTGCTTTTCGGATGGCTGCCCACGTCTCAGTGCATCGGAAGCGCTCGGGTTCAGCGATTCCGTGCACTGGTCAGCGTCCAACCAGCTTACAGGCAAAGTTCAGTTCGTCCACAGATTCGAATCATTGCCGCATACAACACGCCCGCGAAGAACTGCTTTTTGGCCAGGGGAGGAGGGGACCCCCGCCCCCTCCCTTAGACACTCGTCATTAAGGAACACCGGTTCCCCCCCACCGACGCTCCTTCCACTCACATCAAGTGTAAGAGAGAGAGAGAGAGAGAGAGAGAGAGAGAGATTGTATCAATATGCCTTTTTACTCCACGGTTCAGTAGACTCACAAACATTGCGCACACAATAAAAACAGTATCCGATTTTAGGACAAGCTCTCGTTGCCCACTATTATCAGCTGACACACTGTTCAAGGCAATGACTGAGGCTGAACAATCACTCTATTTCAAACACATAAACAAAACTGATTCGACTATACATTCAAAATGTACAATGTTTAAGCAACATGGAGGTCCTGAATAATCCATTCACGTGGGTAATTAGAGCACATTTCTGAAATAATGGGCCAGATTATCAGGATAAAAGTGGGACAATACAATTAATTGCTCAAGAAAATATTAAAAATTTTGCCCATTGCCCATTTTTCAGTTTATCCAAAACAATGAATGGGGTGGAAAGGAACGCCATGTTTTGCATACTGCACTGAAATGATTATAACAAAGACAGTACAGTCGGTAATCTATGGTTGCAGTGGCCTACTCCTTAGGCTGTTTAGACTGAGCCTATACCCTGTCATTTTAGTCACACAATACTTCTGCCTTGGAACCGGCAGTGTTAGATTGTGGGCTTTTACTTGCCAAAGGGCATTTTCCACAGGAACACACACGTGTGAGGGATCAAGAGGATTTTAAAAATGTTTAAAGACTATAAACTAGGTCAAATAACGCTGATCTGGAACACAAATGTCCCCATCAACACCTCAATTTATCCACATTTAGTCATTATTTTGTTGTATTTCTACTGCAATACACAGAACGCATGTTTATTTTCAACTTGGGGGACTTTGTACACCCACACAGTGTTTGGAGATGGAGCCTTGCAGCCTACACAGGTTGCGCGAAGTCTTACATAATGGTCAGTGAAGAATACCCGGCAGATTCAGATTCAGACACTAAAGATTCAGTGATGGTTCCATATAATAGCATAGCCTACTTAGCCTAAACGTTCAAGTAAAAATAGAACGTCGGTTTACAATGTAGCAGCATGTTTTCTCTATCTCAGTAAAATGCATCAAATGTCTGACTTAAAACAGAGAGACCGAAACTCTTAGTTTTTTTTCTAAAACCAGAGGTGCCTGACTGCAGTGTGTCCGTACTGCCTACCTAATAGTTACAGAAACCACAGCGTGGACATACTATTTATCGTAGCATTCCAGCAGCAACTCTGACTGTAAGGCTCAGAATCACTCAGACCGAATAAGCACGCGCATTCGTCTGCACTGAGGCGGACAGGTGGTCATTAGATGCTCACTGGTGTGTCGCACAGCGAGAGGGAAATGCGCGTGAAGAAACAGTCATTAGCAGCCTGCTAACAGTGACGGCAGAACGGGGCGTACCGGGTGAAAGTCATCTCCATGTCCAAACAGCCAATTTCACACGGTGAAGTGCCTGATTCACATCATTACTGATGCTCATTAGTGAATGTGACTGGCGTCCAGCTAGGAAATGATATAACCAGAATGATAGGCCGTCGGAGCTAAGGTGTGTTGAACATTTCTTTATAACCATAGAAATGGCTAAAATATCTGAGGTGAAAGAATGTATCAAAGATCTTCCTGTTTTACTTTTGTTTTCTAAAATGGCTGTCAGCCACTCCAAATAGTTTGAGCCTAGTACTGAAAAAAGTGTTGACCGTTATAACATACCCACTTGTTTACAAGCCCATTCTGTTAGGTTGGTGTATGTGTTATGTTTTAGGAGTTGGACATGCAGAATTAAGTAACCGATGTGGTCGGTAGAATAGGGGGGTCCCCCATAGTAGCCTGAAGACAGCTCAAGAACATAGAGGTAAAATATATGGCTTTGCACACACTACCACCTTGTGGTTACTAAGTGTATTTACAAATTGAACTAAGCCACGTCATCACCAGACATTATTCTTGAATTTAGAGGAGCCTAGGCCTGTGACCAGAACATACTCTTTACAGTCTGTGTCAGGCAGGCTTTTAAGTTATGTTTTGGACACAGGGAATTGATATGGTAACCAGCTGTCTTTTTACTGAGAACAACAAAGTGGCTATGACCTTAAACTCCTGAATTGTCAGAGAAGCCCTTTTTCTCTATGCCCTTTGGTTTCCATCATTTAAGTTAGTCTCAAAGATTATTGAAACATGCCATAAACTATTTTGATTTCTGTAGACTACACAGAGTGTTTCATATTTTAATGTACTCTGAACAATGTAGTCGTTTTTACATATACTTATGGTACAACACTAACTGGCTAAACCCATGAATATTGTATGGTATTAAATTTGTAAAATGTTAACCTTTACCAGTCACTGCTAAAAAAAGCACCAGCCACTTAATATTAAATTATTATTTTGTGTCCAAAATGTACCAGCCACTTTCATATTTTACCAGCATTTAGCTGTTGTGAATTTCCATGCATGGTATATATCCAAAGCCTCTGGGGATGCTTTTGCAACTTCCTTACTCATGCAAAAACTCGAAGCACACATTTCAACAGCCAAGAGAAAAATTGCAGTTTATTAATATAGGCCGAAAGAATCTCCACCACACATGGAAACATTTTTTCGGTGCAAGTCAATGACAATCACATTCTATGAGGAGAAAAAGGAAAAAAATAAGAACATTTAATAGCCAGCAACTTTTTTGAATCTCGGTACAGACATGTTCCTCGAGTCTCTTAAAACTAAAAAAAAAGGCATAAAGCAAACTTCCTCCTTGCTCCGTTTACCAGAAAATGCTTCTCCCTCTTAAGCAGACTCTATAGAATCATAGATTATTCCGGAAAACCCACAGTGCTTAGTTTGGCAGAGGGAGATGCTCTTGACTTAGGAGAATAAAACATGGTGATGCTAAGTGTATCTGTAAGTGATACTGAGGGGAGTATGAAAATGAACAACAACAAAAAAAGCTACTAGATTTGAGCACGATAAAAATTACCCCTTCCCCTGTCATAAAACGAAAACATCCATCCCCACACAACCCACCCCCCACCCCCCCCAAAATAGCAGGTCTGGACACTTCTTCCCTCTCCCACTTGTGCATAGATCAGGATCCTTTTACAGCCGTCTTAGCCTCCTCCTACACTACCTTGTCTCAGAAACCTCCCAAACCTTTGCCACAGAATCTCTTTCATTGAGTGTCTGCCATCTGAAGAGATGGCAGGAGAGAGTAATGCACAATGATCCTTAATTTTTTTAAAGGACCTTTGAGAGGAAAAAAACAAAACAAAAACGAAAGTGCACGTTTAAAACGCACAACTGCATGTCCTCACACATCTTCAACAATCAAAATCACTGATAACTGCGTTTGAATGTAAAGCAATGCCTACATAGATTTTTTTTACTTCTCAAAGTAAAGCACTCCACTTACAAAGTAAAAAGGACATTACAATTCTATTATTTGGTAAATGTGTAACTGCTACGGATTTTTAGAAACAAAAGGTATGTTCATCTTCAAAAATCCATAACCTTTCAGTGCTTAGAGTTGGGTTTTGTCGTATAGTATCATTTTTTCTCTTTTCCACTTTTCTAAAATTCCATTTTTCTCGTAAAAATTAATGTTAAAATAGTGGAGTTGGGACTCTGGAAACCCTGGCCTTCCTGAGACGATATCCACATCCTTTGTGAGTGTGCAAGATAGTGACAGAATTATGTTGCTTTTACAGATAACGCTATAAATGAAATAAAAAAAAAGACATACATCGTAGGCTTAGATAGTCTGTTAACACCAACAAAAGTCAAATTCAAAGCAAAAAAAGTACAACACAAACACTGATCAATCCCAGAGTTCTGAAAAGTAGCATAAATCTTCAATTTGTAATTTTTTGACATTTGTCTTTAAAATGGAAGATGAACTTTGTCCTTAAAACATTTTTTTTCTTGTATATCAACATTCCCATTATAAATTCCTTTTTATTTCTTGTGATCTTCAAACACATGAAATGTTTGTAAACGACAGGTGGCTTTTTTTTTACAATTTTAAAAAAAGAAAGAAAAGAAAAAAAGAGCAGAGAGGCACGACTGAATGGAGGCCTGTTGGCCAGAACCTCACGCTGCCCATCTCTGTCTAACATATCAACATAAACATAGGGTTGTCTAGTCTCTACAGCTAGCTATGGCCACAGTTCATTTCATGTCTTTTTTTTTTTGTTTTAGTTTTTTGCATTTTTAAAGTTTTTTTGTTCTTTTGAAACATTGTTTTTATGTTTTATAATTTGAACAAAAATGGTGCAATACTCAATGGATAACCCTTGTTTAGGGGGTTATTCAACAATAAAAGCCACTATAAGGTAGATTAACATTTTACAGGTTAAACATTTTACAGAGATAAAACAAAAAAAAACTTGTTTTCATTAAGTCCTTGAGTAAACATTAACACGTGAATTGTCATCGCCTCCCCCCTGTACTTAGTCTCGTTTCTTTACGATTAGCTGAGAGAGGGGAAGAAGACCACTCAGTGCAACGTTAGATAACATCAGAATAGAGTTTTTGACAAGCAACAAGGAAATAAAAGACACAACACTACAATATACTGAATGGATGACAACATAAACATGGGCATCACTGGCCCACAGTGAACACAGTCATTTGAGTGTGAACGCACACCCGCACACAATCATTCAAGCACACAGTATAATGATCTTTTTTTTTTTTTTTTTTTACTTTTTTTTTTTTTACATTTAAACTAATGCTGAACTTTAAACTTGTCATCAATACCTCAGAAGTGTAGAAGTCACACTCACACAAAAAGTGTTCACATTATGTTATTGGCGCTTCTTGATTCAAGTATTGTAACATTTATTTCATTTTTTTTGTTTTGATATGTTTATGATCTTTTATCTCTTCTGAAAAGAAAGAATGAAACCATGGGATCTTGGGGGAGAAATGAATTATGTACACATACAACAAAACTAACAATGTACTGTTTATGTAAAAACCAGCACGTGCATATCCCCCTCAGAGAGGAACGATTTTTTTTTCACGTGACCCATCAAGTATCAGTAAAATCCCTTCCCCACTCTTTCCCTCATTACTTTTATTTGTGGGGAGAAATAAATATTGCTCATTTTACATTGTTTATTCAATCCAGCTTTTTTAAGTTAAAAAGGGAACATTTTCAGAGATTGAAATCCATACACATCTGCGATTAAACAGCTTCATGTCACGGTTAAGCTGCAGGGATAATCTCCCGGTGCTGGTAGATGACCAGATAATCCTGGTTTTTTGGGGGGGACACTGACACTAAAATGAGGGGACATTTTTTGAGGTTCACTGTTAAAACTGGACATGACAGTTTAAAACAAGGCAGTTTTAGACACAGGCATTTGTGATTTTTTTGTTTGTTTTTTTTAAAAACACTTTTTTTTCTGAGATGCAGGCCTTTTAAACCCCAGTTATAAGTTCTTAAGACTTAAAAAAATTGTACCTGTTCAAATGCATCATTCCCATCAGAATACTTAGTGAAGAGAATGCTGATACAGTAGGACCCAACCAGTCATGGTGGTGAATGGAAATGTTACAATTCTCTGGGCCCCAAATATGTCTCCTTTCATCGTCTCCGTCGTGACAGGAGACATGAATATGACAAATACAGCATCCACAAAAAGGCAACCCTGTCCGAACCCCTCCTGGATGACAGAGAGATGGGTTGGCAGACAGGAGACGTTTATGAAGTGCAGATTTTTTTAACATATATATTTTTTACTCATTTACTATTTTTTGTCAAAATTTATTTTTAAAAAATGCAATTTCATTTTTGGTATTTAAAAACAAAAGGAAAACAAAAAAATGTACCAGGGATTCCCCAAACAAACTGTGCACCTTATAGCAGAATTTTGAAACCCCTTCCCCCATATCTCAGTTGACAGTTCTTGCTCCATGAAAGTGGGGTCTTTCTCAAGACAGGAAAAAAAGAAGAGATTATCTCGAATGATCAGAATGAGGTTGATGCTCGCAGTCAGTCAGTCAGCCCACAGCTTCCCCCACCCACACGAGGCATTACGAAGGTGCTCTGCAGCAGGACAGGACATCGGATCCATCCATCCTTTCCTCCCTCTAACCGATCCGTGTACAGCCAGAAACAATGTGGAGAGGAGGCAGATGGGGGAGGGGGGCTCCGTTTTTTCGGTCTTTCACTGTGTTGGCACATGAAGTCAGTGAAAAGAATACAAAAGAAACGAAAAAAAGTGGATATCTTCCGAGCCCAGCAGCAAAAGGAGTGAAAAACAAAAATGGGTCCTTTTTTTCTTTTTGATTGACAACAGATCCCACCAATCCTTGTGGACAGATGAAGCAGGCCCTGTAGGGATAAGATCTAATGGGACCCATGCACACAAGACACAACCTGTCGATGTGCCACTCCTAAACACGGTAGCTCTACGAGACGTTGCCCCCCTGACAGACTCCCCATGATGCCTTCAGCATATAAACACTTTTTTACATATATATTTTCTGTTGTATCCCTCACCCTGCCCTGAGATCAAGCTGATGTGAGATGTTTTGTTTTTGTTTTTTTGTTGTTTTTTTTCAGCAGAGTAAAATGGTGACATATGTATCCTTCCTGTGGAACACCTGATTTGGAGTGCGTGAGAAAAACAAGAGCGCCATGGGGGCAGTGTCTTGGTTTGACCCCGATGCTGTGGACACACAGGGATGCGAGAGTGACGAGACGCGGAACACAGAGAGAGAGGGAGAGAAGAGAGAGAGAGAAAGAGACAAGAGTGGCTGCACACGTGCTGGAGACCGGAGGAGAAGGAGGAGGAGAAGGGCCGTCACCGACCGTCCGTCCGTCGTCTCCACAGACATGATTGGCACGATGTGGTAAAGGGCTGCCGATGAAAAAAAAACGTTGCCACTTGCCACCTCCCTCTCCCTACACTCGACTCTGACCCCTCCATGCCCACCACCCCTTTGCCTCCCTCCACCTTGAGTCTCCTTGGCTTTGCATAGAAACAGAAACAGAAAACCCGCGTCTGTTATAATGTGCCTCTGGCTCGGAGGCTTCGACAGAGTCGGCTGGAGTCGACAAGAGAAGAGTGCCGACCGCAGTAGGCTACTCGCACACGAGGGACATTTTCTCTCTGGTTGGTTGGTTGGTGATGCTTGGAGGACCAAGTGCTAGCAGGAAAACGGGCTAGCAAAGAGCAAGGCTAACGGAAAAACATTAAGGGAGGATGGTAGCAGCTGCAATGGGAGAGTAGGCGGGGGGCGCCAGGGAGATGTCTAACACAAACACACACACACACACACTTGCACGCTCACTGAACATTCTGACACATTAGTCTGAGAGGCTACTTGACAATCATCAGATATACTACTAAAACTTTTTTTTATGAAAACACAGCTGAAAAAGCATGACCATTGTAGGTTAAAAGAAAAAGGAACAATCAAATATGGCCCGTAATATTGATCCGCGGTGTGCATTCGGTACACAGGACAGACAGACAGAGGCACCTCTTTTTCTAAAGAGAGTTTCTGCATATGAGCATCCAAGGTAATTGTTTAACAAAAAAAAGACCACTGCATGGACATTTAAAAAAAAATTCATGCGAAAGGAAACACAGGACAAAGCAAAAACAACACAGAATCTGGCAAATTCCAGAGATCGGACCATCTCAACTTCCAGCTAAAGTGATCGTTATGTGAGACAGTAGCGGATGGGGGTGGGGTGGGGTGGTACACAAAGAGAAGGGAGTGCCTGCGCAGTGGTTTTGTATGGAGGGAAAGACAGACAGAAGAGTCAGAAGGAAAGAGAGAGAGAGAAAGGAAGGGACAGAGAGAGAGGGGAGAGAGAGAGGGGGAGAATGTGAGAGAGAGAGACCGAGTGACAGAGAAACAGAGAAGGCTGATGGACCTGGGGAGGGCTGGGCTGGGATGGGCTCGGGGGTTGGGGTTGCGCCGGCTGCCTGGGAAGAGGTGCTGCTGCGGAATGTCAGACGGCCGTTGCGCTCGGTCTCCACAGCAGAGAGGCACTCAGTGGGCAGACAGTCGGCCAGGTCGACGCACGGACCCGTCCCCACCCCACCCCCAATAACCCCCCATGGATCATCACCACCACCCCCCAAACATCTCCACCGCCGCCTGTATCCAGGTAACATTGCATGTGTAGCGCTTCCTCCAGATACAATAATCGAAAGGCTAAGAAAGACCATTTTGGAGTAACAGTGACATTCACTTTTTGATATATAGTCAATGACAAACAGAAAACAGCTTAGAACTGAAACAAAAAAAACACACTGCAAGTTTTTTTTGTTTGTTTTGTCTGATTGTAAGATTCAGTCTTGTTTTTCCCTTCATCCTGACACCAGTTCATGTTCTTTTGTTTTTCTTTTTTTTTGTTGTTTGTTTTAAAGTCTGTCAAGAGTCCCTGGGCCAAAGAGGACCAGCATAAAAACAAAAAGGTTTTGTTTTTAAATACAGATACAGTACAAAAAAGAGCTAGGAGTTGCCATTGAGTTTTTCTTTGTTTTCTGTTTTTTTTTTTCAGTTAAGTCTTCCAACGTTGGCGCTCCCTTGTCTGATTTATTGGCATTGTAGGCGGAGCTACCTTCTCTTCATAAGTGCTATGATAAATCCCCTCAATAGTTTTTTTTTTTTAAAATGTACTGTAGTCTCATGTTTGTACCAAATGCAAGGAACACTCTTTACCCCTACTGCATTGGGAAAAAAACCCTCTTATTTGGTATTGTGCCTGTTGCCCAAACCACTAGACCCTTGTTTGCTGTAGGGACAGTCTCTATTGGGTGGGGATGAGGGAGGCAGGTTGTGTGTGATTGGAGAGACATTTTTTTCCTTTTTGCCTGTCCAGTCTCCCCCCCAAGCACAGCACAACGCACACTGGCTTATGACGAGTCACTTCCCCTCCCCGACGATTTCTGAAATACCCAACAGTTGCAGGGGTCATGGGCTTGGGTGGGAAATGAAGTTCATAAGGTTTCTGTAGTTCTCGAAAAAAACAAACAAAAACAAAACAAAACAACAAAATGTCCTGCTGTTCAGACAATGAGCAGCTCAAAAAACGAATCAATCAGGAAAACAAGAAGCCCAGCACGGGTTTGCTTCAGTGAGGACGGAAGAGTCAGTGGCATATATTGCACAATGCATCACTTGAAGGTGGTTGTGTTGTTTGTTTTTTGTCTCCTTTCCTTGATGGACCATGACAAAGAAAAACAAGGACACATAAATGCACTGGGTTCGATTGGGTCAGTCGGCATGGTTAGGCCATACTATGGTATGAGGAACGACCTTTTGTTTGTTTGTTTGTTTTCTTCTCTTCTTCAAACAGTGGTGCGTGGACACAGAAGGTCGGGTGCCTGAAGACGTTTAACTCGACACACACGGTCCACACTCAGGTTAGGTTGACGTGCAATCTGCTCTCAGCTTATGTTGCAAGTACATACAATTCAACTAAAAACACCGGCCAGGTTATACCAGACATATGTAAGCAGTGTAAATCCCTTTTGTCATGGGACAGTCTGTCAAAAATACAACTGAAATCATTAAAAAACAACATTGTAATGGGGGTGGGGGGTGATTGGTCTTGCTCACAGGACGCCCATAGCCGAGCTGGCGTTGTTCTTCACACTTGTTCTGGTCCAATCGCTGGCTCAGGCATGGGACTGTGCAAGTTTTCAAAGGTTTCTTTAGTTAGTATTTGTTTGAAAACAAAAAAAAAATGCTTGAAAAAGGACCTGGAGAGCACTTAAGGCTAATATCAGTTCAATTAATAAAAAAAAAAAAGTACGACAAAATAACACGATGGATAAAACTTCAAGAGCCTTTTTCTCCTGGGCCACAGGGCAGTTAGGAAGTCTGTCTTTTTTTTGGGAAAAGGGATACACAAGGTGTTTTCAGAGTATTTGAGGTGTGGTTCGGGGCTGCCTCTTAAGATTGCTTCTCCTGACTAAAAAAACAACGAGCAAAAACAAGGAAAAAAGATAACTTGGAACATTTGTACTGAATGTTGAAAAACTTAAAATACTTTTTTTTTAATCCATAAACTACATCAAGAAACTTCAAAAGGCTCATGTTTATAAATTTGATTCTCCCTCGTTGAAGAGTTTTTCCACAGCACAAAGAGTCAGAGGGCGTCCTTTGCTCCACAGACGCCTGAGCAAACATAAATAAAAAAACTCAGGAGAGGATTCAGGAGGGGGCGGAGTCAGCAGCCTCACATTAGCCCCGCCCCCGGTGTTACAGCTCCACAGATAAAACTGATTATCGCCACATTGATTTGCTTGGTTTTTGCTCCTTGTTTCATGTTTTGTTGGTTTCATTTTCTTAGATTTCTTTCTTTCTTGATTTTTTTTGTTGTGTATGTTTTAGTTGTTGAAATCTCAAAAGGTTTTGTTTACTTAGTATCTCCGGGTCCAGCGTTGCAGTTGCAGCAGCAGCAGCAGCAGCAGCGAGGCGTGTCTCCTCTTACATGGACTCTCCGCTCAGCAGGTCTCCGGGCAGCAGGGTGTTGATTGGAATGGGGCTGCCGATCACGCGGGCGTCATCTCCGCCCGGCGGCCCCCACAGGCTGGAGTACTGCTGCACGCCGCCCCACAGCAGGTCGTTGCTGCCTCCCGCCCCGCCGGCCGAACCTCCGGAGCTCCCCGGAGCCTTGCCGGCTCCTCCGCCCACGACCCCGGTGCCACCTCCTCCGCCGCTGCTGCCGTGGCCCACGGCGTGGGAGCCGCCGCTCCAGTGGCCGTGGCCGACGGCGTGCGATGCGGCTGCGCCGCCCAGACGTGTCTGATTGGTGCCCGGGTTGGCCTGCCAGCTGGTGGTGGGCGTCAGGGACTGGCCTTGTGCAAAGAAGCGGTTCACCTCCTCCTCGCCGGCAAATTCCGCCAGGATGGTGGTGTTTCCCAGCACGCACCTGGGCCCACGTGAACGGAGGGGGTGGAGCGCACACACAGAAGAAGCAAAGATGAGAGGTGTCAGAAGTTAAGACAACACAATTGTTCACGTCGCTCACAAAGACAAAACTACTGTTTCATGTGGTCTTCTAGATTCTTCTCAACAACAAAACAAAGCCCGATTTATAGTCCAAGTGACAAGTGCCGCTGAACAAAACAATAAAGTTGTCGACAGACATCAGAGTTACAGGCTTTCATAATTCTATGCCAGCAACAGAAAAATCAACCCATTAATGTGTCTGAAACGTCTGTGTTGTGTTACATTTTTTGATGTACGCTCTGCGACAGAAACATTGTCTCTTTTCCGTCACTTTCTTTCGAATGCCACTTGTTGCCTGGACTATACATTGGACTTAAACTATAAACACAGATTAAAGAAATCAACACCACCCTCCCAGCCATGTCATGCCATGCACTGTGCCTGTATGTATGAGACGCCCAGGCTCTCTCAGTGCTCCCACTCACATGTGCAGGGACTTCTGGGCTTTGGCAGCCTCCTCCTTGGAGCTGTAGCGCACCACGGCGTTTCCCTGTGTCAGGTTCAGGTGGAATGTAATGAGGGGCCCGTGCTGCATGCACAGCGTCCGCAGAGTGGAGCCGTCAATCTGCAACGAGGAGGAAGCAGCAGCATCTGGTGGTTAGCTTTCTTTTCATACATTTCCTTATAAATAGTTGTAACTAAATGTGAAGGAACATTCAGTTTGTCTGAAATTGCATACTTCAACACTTACAACAATTATGACAATTATGGCAGTATGCACTGCACTTTAAATACCCAAGAGTAAAGAAAGTTGAGTTGTGAACATTGGACATTTCTCCACTTCACCATCTTGGCCACATACCGAAAGGGAAGGACCACGAGCCAGTTTAATTACAATGCACAACACCTTGTACACAGAAGTTATGACATTACATTGTCATTTCTGCTACAGGCATAGTTTGTTTCGAGACAACACATACCACTGAAATTCACACACTATGCATGTTAAGTACATAGGGCACTGTAATAAAGCACACTATAGGCAGAAAACCATCAGAGAGAGACTGATTATAACTCTCTCACTGAAAATGCAGGTGTTTACCTGAGGTGTTAGGTTCCTCAGCACTAGCCAGCTGCTCGTCCTGTTAGAACTGTCCGTGCTCCATGTGGTGCCGTCTGGGGAGGAAAAAATAACAGACCACTGGTCACTGATGGGGCGCAAAATATTTCACGATAGGAAACAATAGAAGCTAACAGATTAACAATTAAAACTGGACTTAAATATACAACCCTTAATAAGTCACAGTGAGAGAGAGTCAGGAAGAGATAGAGAGCAAGAGAAAGAAAGACAGATAGAGAAAGACAGAGAGACAAGATGACTGACCTGAGTAAGAGGAGCTGTTCCAGCCAGGGGCCAGGCCCAGACTGTGGCCGCCCCAGGTGGACGAGGGCTTGGTGTTGGTGAGGCCGGGAGGGGGGCGGGACGGGGCAGTGGTGTTGCAGGCACCAGGAGGAACCTTCCACAGCTCATGGGACAGAGAGGCCTGGGTGTGGGAGATGGGGCCAGGGGACCAGGTGGACTTCATGTCGAGGAGTTTACCTGGTGGAAAGGTGTGGAGGGCAACAAAATATTAACTTGGAGACAAATACCAAGGCACGTCTGTTTAGATTTTATGTGGTGGTGGTGGTGGGGGAGGGGGTTTCACCGCAAATCTGACGGAGAGGTCCTTTATTGGGGGTGGGGGCTGGGGGCTGCTATTAATTGCCCAAAAATGGCCAATTATAATCACACTGTTCCCTCAGCTGAATGATTAAGAAGGACATATTCAACAAATGCTAGTGAGGGACTCTCAATACTTGAAAACCAGGTTTCAAGTGGATCAGTATGAAAACCCAACAGGGAACTCACGAAAGCAGAGAACTCACACACCTGTGCACACAACACACAGGCAGGATACACAAGGGACTACTTTAAGCATTTAAGATGCAGCAAAAGTAGTTGTCAAAAGGACAAACTGCACCGCACAACACCCACGCACACTCACACACGCAAGTACATCAATCTCCAGATTTACAAAAAGCTCATAGGGGTTACTGACCAAACACCAACACCATGGCCAACTCCTATGGTCTGATTATGGAACCACAGAAGAGATTTATCCCATATCTGGCTGCCTTTAGGGTCGAACCTAAGGCTTTTGTAAATCTGGTGGTGAGAAGTACAATTTCTTTCTGCAGACTAGAAAGGACTCGGGCAGGTCAGGCTTAGCAAGGCCACAACTGGAAAGGTCGAGAGGTGGGGTTGCTGTGGGGGTGAGGGTTGGGGTTGTTGGGGGTAAGGGGGCAGTACCTGTGGCATCCTCCCCGTCAGGGGGAGACAGGCTGAAAGAGCTTGTGAAGCCAGAGACTGGCCACTCACTCGAGGCTGGCAAAGAGCCGCTCTGTGAGGAGGTGGGGGATGAGCCTATAAGACATCCCCGTAAATACCAGCAGCAAGCGCATGAAGGGGGAAGAAACACGTAACCAGAAATTAAAATAAGGAAGAAAAAAAAAAGAACACAATATACTCACAAAACAAATCATACCGTAATCTGATGTGAGCAAACTATGGTTTATGTAATGAACTGATGAACTGATAAAAATAATGAAATTTCAAGCTAGAGTTTCAAAAAATGTGGATAAAGGAGTCTTTCAGGCTTTAAATGTGGATAGAAGAATCCAAAGCCACCTGCTTTCATAACCCAAAGCAAGATTAAAAGCTTCTGCAGGTGACCTGTAAGCTGAACTCTAGACCAGAGAAGGACAAGCATCTCTTCATGCACGCACCTCCACTGCGGTCCCGCTGGAGGTAGCGATGGACGTCCTGGATGTTGGTGTTGATGGTTGGGCCACTGGGAACACTTCCTGGGGTCATGTTAGGGTCGTTCTCGGGGTCGATGTTCTGCAGGCCCTTCCATGGCACCCCAGGGCAGAACTCTGAAGAACAAAAATGCATAGGTCACTTAACACCAAAGCCCTCCAGACTGCACTGTGTTGGTCTCAGCCGTGGCTTTAGCTACAGCATTATGAATAACTACAAGGTCTACTGTAAAACTAACAGTTATGGCACTGAAGTACTCTTCATTTGCCTGGCCACCTTTATGTGACTAGTACTACGCTGCTCTGGGTTTGAATGGAGGTCTGTGGTGCTGCTCACCTGGTGGCCAGCTGATGTTGGTTCCATTGGAGATCTTCTCAGTGGGACTCTTGCCCTGCGCCCAGCTCTCGGGCGGCCCCAGGGGACTGGTGGGAGACTCGGAGGTGGACATGAGACCGTACGGGCTGTAGGAGTCGTCCATGGGGGTCTTCCCTGTGGGTCCGTGGTTGGGAGCCGGGGGAATTCCACCTGGATGTACAAAGATAAGGCCAGACTCCATCAGTGGGTCTTTGTATGTGACAAAAAACCCAACAGCAGAGAATTGAATCCCACAAGTAAGGATAGGTACAGCCCAGCTGTGCATGAATCATAATAACTAAAGAAAAATGCGCTGACATTAGATTTAAGGAATTCATTTTGAGGTTTCTTAAGTATAAAATCTTTCTAAAAGTAAAGGCTGTGAGCTCGCCTGGGAGCTCAGATTGACCCTTAAGACTTGCGGTCTGGACTCTGGAAAAAAATGTTCAGACATTTCTCTTTTTAAAGCCACGATAAACAGCAAAGCGAGTGTGACAGTCTGCAAACAGTCGGTCTGGAATGTCCCTTGGAGCTCATTTGGTCTGCACTTGAAAACAGTGAAAGGTAAAGAGTCTGACTCACTGTCTGGGACTGAGAAAAACATGGGTCAAGTTAAAAACCTGGAAACCTTAACACAGAGCAAATTGATCGCTATGATTCATTTCCAAAAGCACTAAGAGAGTTGAGTGCCAAAAATATGCCAGCAGCTAATAACACACAACTTCACTAATTAACAATGACGGGCAATTTGGGGTTTACGAAGTACAATCCACATACCACAGATTTGTTCCATTCACTCACTTAATCAGCTGATTTTAATAAACACAACTCTTTAGCCAAGTAGAGGTGTTAACCAGTGAAATCACGTGTATTAGGTGAACACGTAGAACCAGGTGATTTGGGATATGTGGTATTGGATTGTAGCTTCTAAAATCCAGGTTGCCCATCCCTGCCAATTACCCCCCACGCCAGTAAGACCTCAGCTATAGTTGTATGCCCCGATGTGCTGGAGGCGCCTACCATGTTTGTTCAAGCCGGGCTCCATGTGGGACCCGTTGCCCGGGAGACTGTCCATGGAGTTGGCGTGTGTCCACTGAGAGAGGCGGGACTGGGGTTGGGGCGGGTCCTTCATGCTCAGCCCACCGACCTCCATGCAGTTTACATTCATACTGGGGTTCAGTCCAGCTGAGGAAGGGGGAGCAGACCAGACATGTCAGTCAACTCCTTTTAAACTCATGCACCATCTCAGGTGGCTTCACAAATTCACAAATACAGTGAGTGATGCTTAAACGATGATCGCCCTCCTCCCATTCTCCCACCACAAATAACACTGCAATTTTTGGATCCTGGAGGTTTGACATGTAATATTTAAAATGTGACCATATCATTTCATCTTGCACAGATAGCTTAATACCATTGCCTGTGATGTGATGTTTAAAAGTATAACTATGCTTTGACTAACTTGCACAGATGGGTCCATACCATTATCTGTATTTAAGAAAAAAGGCTTTAAGATTTATCAGTACATCAGCAGCTCTACAAAATGGTGAGCAAAAATGAAAGCGAAGCTGTATCTATGAGAAAGGTCGAGTTTTCCCAAGTGCTGCCGAGTGACTCACAGAGCGGATAGGTGCTGTAAGAGTTGGGAGAAGACTGCGGCTCTTTGGTCTGCAGGTCGTTGAGGCCCGAGGCCTGGGGGTGGCCTGGGAAGGAGTCCAGGGCTGATTTGCCGGCGGCGGGGTGCAGGCCGGAGTGAGGAGGAGGAGGCTGCTGTTTCATCAGCAGGGCCTGGGCCAGCTGACGCTGGTGCTGTTGGATCTGCTGCTGCATGTTATTGATTGTACGTGCAACCTGCCAAGACAGAAAGGACACGCATTAATATACCCGGAGGGAGAAAATGACTTTTAAAAATGACTCTTGAAAAATGAAACACACCGACTCAATTCTTATTTCTGCCTCAACTCCATGTACTATCCTGCCTTATAATGTGCACACACACATAGCAAGTAAAATTCGAGATAGTTATTTTCCTTTTCTGTCCCTTGGTTTACTATTCAATAATTTTTTTCCCCTTGCCATTTTACAGCATTATACATAACTTCATTTGTGTTTAGAGTTTTGATTTCTCTACATGCGCAGGTTTCTTAAATTGACATCAATATCTGTCCGAAACGTCATGGCTAAATAAAGCTGAACGAAGCACTTACTTGCTGCTCTTGTTGTCTGATGGGGCCGGAGACACTGCGCTGAGCCTGCATCATCTGCTGCTGGATTTGTAAACGCTGGTACGCCTGAGAGCAGATGAGAGAGAGAGAGAGAGAGAGAGAGAGAGAGAGAGAGAGAAAGAGGAAGAGATGGATACACACAAGAGAGAGTAAGAGAAAAGCCAGGTAAGGAGGGAGGAAACATTACAAGAAACATTATGATAATATTTCAGGAAACAGCTGTGAACGATCCCTTCACATCCAAATAGACACACACACCCACACCCACCCCCACTGCATGTGTCATGGCGCACCCAGAGCCTCCGTGTGGGGCCACCTGACTCACCATTTGCAGTTGCTGGAGTTGGTACAACAGGGTCATTTGTTGAGGGTTTATTGGTGAGGTTAAAAGTGCAGGGTTCAGGCCAATGTTTTTTGCTGCAAACTGCAAGAGCTGTGCTTGGACCTGCAGGCGGAGGGAAACAACAGAGGGGACTAATGCAGCGTGACCCATCCACCTCGTCGCCCTTTTCACACGTCACACTTTCATCACCTGACACAGCTCTGGCTGACACAAGTGTTCATCTTAACTCAAACTGATACAAAATGACCCGCCACCAACACCAGAGACAGACCTCACCATTCACTAAACAATAGATTATCAAAGCAACACGCACAAAAAGTCTTGCTCCTATTGTGCAGAGTAGTAGTAGTGGAAGCAGTGTATGTGAGCAACAGCTTATGAGTCTGGAGATGTGCCTGACAACACATGCTGAAGGCAATATAACTTAATTTAAACTTCCCATCATGGACATGAAAGGCAAAGACACTGTTGGCAGTGCGTGTCTGCCAGCTGTGTGTGTGCATCCAGTAGTGTTCTGTGTGCTCATATATATTGTAGTGTGTGTGTGTGTGTGTCTGTATGTAGCCCTGGGGCTGACCTGAGGGGAGGAAACTGAGGCACTTGCGAGTGTATATGTGTGTGCGTGTGTGTGTGTGTTTGTGTGTGTTTGTGTGGGTGTGTGTGTATGTGTGTCTGGTACCTGAGGGGAGAGAAACTGAGGCACTTGAGTGCGTAGAGCAGGCTGGGAGGAGCTGAGAGGCGGCACTGACGGCTGAGGGGGCGGAGCCTGCGGCGGCTGCTGCAGGGCCCGGGCTTGTGCTGCTCCGCTACTGCCAAACATTCCATTCTGCATCTGAGGGAGAGAGAGAGAGAGAGAGAGAGAGAGAGAGAGAGAGAGAGAGAGAGAGGGGAAGAGAGGGAAAGGGAGGGAAAGGGAGGGAGAAAGAGAGAGAGCGGGAGGATGAGATGAGGAGAGCGGAAAAAGTTTAAAATGAAGTGAGAAAAGAGACAAAAGAGAAAACGAGTGAGAGAGTTAGAGAATTTCCCAATAACGAGTTTGCATACATAATGCATGTGTGTGCAAAGACTAATGGGTCACTGGTGAATACAACACTTCAATTCATTTTAAATTTTCTTTTTGACGAGCTGGAAGTCTGGCAGACTGAGGACCCTCAGGCAAGAAAAAGCTGAATTAACTGAAGTAAAAATTTTATGGACTCAATTTGCAATATACTGTCAGTCATATAATATAATGCAATACAATCCCTACATTTAATGTATCCTATGATATATCCCGTGCAGGAAACATGACTTGCAGCAATACAACTTTTTTGATTTTGGTGATTCAACTTTATCCTCTTCAATCTAACATATGAATGAGTATCATACTAAATGGCCATCACAGAAAGAAAGACGGGCATATATGAAGACTATATTTGCAGTAAAATAGTTTTATTTATTTGAGTAATTGATACCCTTCATTAATAACCCTCCTGCATCGGCTATTTCCCAGACGCTCACCTGTCTGTTGTTCAAGTTTTGCATGGCCAGCCCCGAGGAGACCCCAACCAGACCGTGGCCAGGGAGGCTGCTGTTGGCCAGAGGGAGCTTCAGGCCAGGAGAAGGCATAAACGGTGAGGTCGGTGTGTCGTCCGACAGCCCGCCATCCTGCACGAGAAGAGGAGGAGGAGGAAGCACAAGGACATCAGCAAAGAAGGGATTGTGCTGATACAGTTGTGAGCAAAAGGCTAAAGACAGAGTGTTGTTTTATTTTGTCAATTTCAAAAATATATATCTGTATCAAGGCTTCTGCACAACAGCTTCAAAACTGCTGTGGTGCATTTTTGAATTCGACAATTTGTTTCCCTCGTCTATGCAGCAGATATACAATTTCCAAGGATTCCCTTTGGGGTTGCCATGATAAACAATAGATTTTATTGAGCCGAGTGTAAAAAAAATTGACCCGAATTGACTTGATGTTGGCTGCAGAGTTCGATGCTGGGTACACATCACTGCAGTTCCCATCCATATATTTGTGTTCGCGTGCAGTAGGCTATTAATTTCTAAAAATGTCTCATGGGTAATTGTTCAAATGAATAGGCTCTAATAGTCATTGAGTGTCCCCAATGACAACCAGAGAAGCCTTTCAGAGGACTGACCTTGTCCAGGAAGGGGGCCCGATCCGAGGAGGAGTCTTTGGAGAGGGCTGGGGGACGGCACACCATGGGCTTGTTCAGGCCGTTGTAGTCGGACATGCCCATCCCCCGCTTGTCCAGTTCGGTCTTCTTCTCCAGCAAAGCGCCTGCGGACACACGAGCATCGACATTAACCATGGGAGGGATTAACAATTACCACACACACACACACACACACACACACACACACGCAGATGGAGGACACATGACTCACCATCAGCCACAGCAGTAAAAACGAGGACAGAGCCTCAGGGCTGTAATCACGAGCTGTGTGCCCTCGCTGCCCTCACAGGGAGGGAGCACAGGGAGGGAGCACTCAGAGAGCAGCAGGCAGAAGGGGAGACACCTACACATGAGCACCGGGCTCATTCTAGCACTGGAACAGTCACAAGAGCATCAGGCTCTCTTAAACACTGGGACAAACTACGCAGAAGCACTGCGCTTTTCTTGACACTGGGACAGCTACACAGAAGCACTGTGCTTGCTTTAACACTGGGAATGACACAAGAATGAAGGGCTTGCTTTAACACTGGGAAAGACACACAAGCACTGAGCTCGCTCTACCACTTAGACAGAGAGTCAGAGAGCTGTCAAGATGAAAAGGAGGAGCCACTCACTCATGGCTTGATCCAGATTCATGTTGTTGCTCTTCAGAGCCTCCTCGGCAGGGTCCCTCTGTGGGGAATTACACAGAGAGAGAGAGAGAGAAAGAAAGAGAGAGAGAGATAAGGGTATAAGGGTAGGGGTAGAGAGAGAGAGCAAGGTTTTATAAGAGAGAAAAAACATGTCTCAGCTGACATGCTGTCAACAACCTTTTATTTAACAACTTGCATACAACAAATATCGTACGTGTGGCCACATCAAGGCCGACAGCTAAATGCCTAAAATGACAGAGATGGATTCAAGTCTTTTCAAGTTGCAAGGCAAATTATAGTTCATTTGAGGATGCACTGTTGACAGATGCTTTGAGATGACGGTTACAATTTCATCCCTGGAGACCAGACACCCTGTGTTTGGTTGTGAAAGCAGACTAAGGAGCACTCCAGGCGTTTTCAGACTGACAGAGAATCGTGATGGTATCTGCACCTTATCTCAAACTGGCCGAAGCTGTGCACACAGAAAATTAGAGAGTTCGGGAACCAAACTTTTGGTCACCAAATAAAATGTGTTTTTTTTTTTCTAAATGAACTATGACATGTTTTTTGGTGGCAAAGCTACGCCCTCTGTCAATGATGCGTCATGCGTAATAGTATGCACGTAGGCTGTTCACGGAAAAAGCACTTTGGTTCCTAGGGTAAATGGTGCAGTAACCAGCTTTGACAACGAGCTGGCCGGTCTGAAAACAACTTGAGGCTCTGCGTGTGTGTAAGGGATATGGGCAAGGGTGTGCCAAAGGCAGCGAGTGAGAAAGAAGGGTGTGTGTTTACCGGGAAGCCCATGTCTGTGAGCTGCTTGATGAGGCGGTTCATGATCCAGGTGTCATCTTGCTTGTTGGGCATCTTCCCCTATGAGCACACAGATAGGAGGGAGAGTCAGGTGAAAAGGGACCAGCTTCATTTTTTTAAATATTATACATGGATTAAATGACAAAACACACTTTGATCGTAGACGAAAACAGATGAGAGTAAAAGTGGAAAACAGCTATGTATTCTGCTTGGTCATTTTGAAAAGGTGAAAAAAAAAAGTTATTTTCACAAGCTATTCTGCCTCCTTTTTTATGGAGACACCTTAGATTGTTATGTATTTATTCTGTATTTATTGATCTGCCTCGCCTGTGTACTGAATTGTGAAAAAAATAAATTTAAAACGCTGCTTTCATAGTTAAAAATCAAACAACAAAAAACCCTTCTTGAAATACCAAGACCACTGTGGCTCCAAACCCAAACATGTTCCCAAGAAGACATGTTGATTACTGTAACTCTTCTCCATCGCTTGTCCTCTCACCTTGGGTGGCACCTTCTTGGGCAGGTTGCCCCAGGAGTTGCAGGAAGAGTTGCTCTCCTGGGAGGCGGGGCTGTTCCACATGTCCCCGTCGTCGGTCTCCCATTGCCCGCTCGACATGCCCATGTCCTCCCCTCCCGATCCCCAGCCGTCTTGCATAGATTTGGGGGCTGGTGTGGGCAGAAAAATGCAGACATTGGGGGGAATGAATAAGCAATGTATGCAGAGATGTGTTCGGTGTTCACCACCCTACAGTTACTGCAGTGATACAGTCTGACCACCAGGTGTCACTGTGGCCCTGCAAGAGCTGCATTCACAGCACATTTGCTCTCCCCCATGAATGCATGAACCACCGAGCTGAATCCAATACCCTCTGATGACCTTGACAATGAAATGAGTATACAAAACACCTATAGATCCTATAATCCATGCACAACACAGAAACACAATAACACTCTGAAAAAAGCCATATCTTCATGGTCTAACCTTGCTTGCAGGGGGCAGGTCCGGGGGGTGCGTTGCCCCTACCGTAGGGTCCGGTGGGCTCGTGCCCTCCATCTCCCCATCCTCCGCAGCCTCGGGGAGGCTTGCCCCAGGCCGAGGTGCCGTTGTCTACTGCGGGGGCGTTGGATGCCGGCTCCCCCCAGGAGGAGGGCTCGGGTTTGGCCTGAACATTGGGCAGATCTCCCCAGCCTGAGAGGGAAAGGACATGAGACAGAGGGGGGGTGTTATGCACAGTCCTTTGGCAAGAGCCCATTTTCCGCTTAATGCCACAAGGACAGAGTGATTAAACCGCTGGACCACGACAGTCCTTTAATTCTCATTTCTTCTGCTTGAAAAAAAAATCGTTAAAAATGTGTAATAACGTCTCCACTTTACGGTTACTGACCAATGTGCCCTGCATATGCAAAATAGGGCCACACTAAACCACCAAAGTCTATACAATATTAAAATAAGCCTAGACCGTGCAATGCACAGTGGTGTGAAATATGACTAATATGTCTGACATCTGTCAAGAAAGTTCATGAACAGTCCCTCAAAAAATCCATGTAAAGGTAACATGATATTGCAATCCATTGAAAAAAACATTTGTAAAATGAAACAAACAAAAAAAAAACAGACTAAAATTAAACATGTGAACACTGAAAGCTGTGAACAATTGTTACAATGTTCCAAGTGCAATTTTGGTGCCTCCAAAGATTCCAGCACTCACATTCATAACAGGACATGGCTATACCATCATAGTAGTAGGTTTTGTAAAATATATCCACAAACAGTAATTACTGGGATCCAAACAAAAATGTGCAAACTGGCCCAAGTAGCTAGAGACAGACTGACTGGACCTCTTTAGGTGAAAGACATACGGATGGAAATATATTGAAACATATAAATTTAAATGTCAAAACCAAATCAGAGAGCAAAAATTACTGGTTGATCTTTCATAAGAAGGGGTAAAACACAATGTTTTTTTTTTTCAGCAAACTTTGCTGCGTCAGAATTCATTAAGGCAACTGAAACTGTTTCTTGATAATTGTCAAGTGTTCAGACAAATATAACCATCATTTTGTTAGGGACAGCTTAATCATCATAAAAAAATAAATACATTTAATAAGAAAAATAAATAAATTCTGTGTTGCCACAAATGAATCACTCATCATTTTAGTGTTACCATATCATCAACGTAGGGGAAAGTGAACAAGTCAGCTGAAGTCGACCTGTCATTCTCACTGAATTCTAAGAACAGAATGACATATAAAGGGAGAGAAGTGTTTAGAAAATGTGTATTCCTGTGTTAGCATGAGTTACCGCCAAAGAAACACGTGCAGCCCAAATTGTTAGTGTTCATGAGTATGCACAGGTGAAACAATATATGCAGACCTAGAGGAAGGTCAAATTACAGTTGTGGCAAAAAGTTATACTGTATATGCCAATACAGATGAGTCTACAAAATATTCAATATTGGCCACAGACAGTCTTGTATTGGCTGCGGGCAGCCATTTTGTTCAGCGAGCACATTGAAACTTGAGAAGACATGGGCAATTTTTTTAAGCTTTGGGGGTTGTTCAAATTTAACAAATTTGACAATTTTATAAAATTTGGCTTGAACCTCAAGAATGTAGGCTAGTGGTAAAATGTAATCGTTTAAAACTTTAAGTCTTAATTTATTGGCTAGTATAAATATAAAGTGCTAGTTTTGCACTTCTGGCATTATTCATTACATGGTGTTATAAAGATGACCTAGTGAGCCAGGGGCACATGGCTGCTGACAGCCAATGTGCTGTTAGGATTTAGTCAAAGTGCTGTCTGTATTGCCAATATTACTATATAACTGCCATATAATGTACCAACTGTCATAATAACACAAAAGCTTTGAAAGATTCATATGAAGGTCAACAAAAAATGTGAAACTGGTGAACTCTTATCACTGAAAAAGCTGAAAACTCCAGATGGAAAAGTTCAGAATGTCTACCAAGTCTTACTTGGATAACTTCATCCTCCTTTCATTGTGCGTTTGGCTATGCCAAGCACAGAAATAGAAATGCTTTCATGGATCCGACAGCAGGGGTTTTAAGGCCTGGCTCTGCCTGGCCAAGAGAATGGCAGCCATGTCTATTTAACTCCTGGCCAGTGTCCGAAACCCGTTGGCTGAGACAGCAGGAGCGTCGGTGCCAAGGCCAGAAATCTCTGCACACGGCACAGACCGTTCCACTGAAGCAGCTACAGGAGGGGTGTCACAGCGATGGACTCTACCACGCCACTCGCCCCCCCAGTGAGAATTTATCACAGATCTCTTTATCTTATTGCCTTTAAAATCCACCCTGGACTCTTGTCATTCTGCAGTGAGATTTATGGAAGAGATCCTGTGCACTGCATGCTGGGACAGATTTAACAAAGCATGCCTGAGGGCTTTTAACTGGCTTCCTGTGAGCAGTGTCAGAGCTTTGGTGGTATAACTGTGCTGTAAAACACAAACAAAAACCCCTACAAATCCACAATACAATCTTCTCCTGTTCCTTCACACACTGCCACCCACAGAAGGGCATGCATGCACTAAGACTAGAGAGGGCAGGTGCAGGAGCTGAAAAACAGCATCTGCTTATGCAATCACTGGCAAAGTGTCACAGGAAAAACTGCAACACCATGCAATAGATTTCATGTGCAATTCTGCATGGAAGCAGATTCCTACTTACACGTGTGAGGCTTCTGTTATACACTGTCTGTGTGATGTCTGCAAATATGAAGAGAGGGATGATCTTACCTGGAGTCACGAGGGGGGGTCTGCTCTGGGGCGGTCCGGGCTGATTGGGTGAACCGTTGTTGTTGCTGCCATTGGAGTGATTCTGCATGGGTGGCTGGTTGTGGTGCGGCTGGTTGTGGTGCGGGTGGTGGTGGTGATTGTTGTTAGTGGGTGCTGAGTGGTTGTTGCCGCCATTGTTGCCGCCTCCGTTGTTGCCGGGTCCCGAATTGCCCTGTGCCACGGGATTGTTCCGGTCCCACATGTTGACGGCCTTGCTGTAGGCGCTCGGGTCTCCCCAGGTGGAGGTGCCGTCGTCGATCTCCATCTTGCGGCGGATGGAGGGGGGAGAGGGCTCTTCCCAGCCTGTGGCCTCGCTGTCGGAGCGGCCTCCCGATCCCCATCCGGAGCCCGTTTGCTTGACTGTGTTGGGGCCACCCCAGGAGCCCATGGTAGGCGTGCCACCGCTGCCACTGCTGCCGCCGTTGCCACCGCCACCGTTGGGGCCCTCTTGCGGTTTGCCGCCCCATCCTTGGCCAGGGCCAGCTGACACGCTGGGCGCCGGTTTGCTCCAGCTGCGAGGGTTTTCCTTCCAGTTGCTTCCCTCGCCCTCCCACATGGGGTTTCCAGTGCCGTTTTTCTTCACCTCGGAGTCGCCGCCCCACTCTCCGCTGCCACTGCTGCCGCCGTTGCCCCAGCTTTGGGATGGTTTGGACCCAGTGTCTCCCCAGCCCTGCTGCTTGGGCTGGGCAGGGCCGTCCTCCCAGCTGGGGGACTTCTCCTCAGAGCCCCAAGACTGGTTGCTCTTGTGGCCGCCGGAGTTGGGGCCACTGGTGACAGGCTCGCCCCATCCGCTCACTGACCCGTTGGACACCTTCTTGCTGGCCGGAGGCTCTCCCCATCCAGTGACTGACTGCTTGGGAGGTGGGGGCGCGCCTCCCCATCCAGAGGCCGAGCCCACCGGGCCCGCGGGCTCATTCTTGCCCCCCGAATCAGGCCTCGGCGCCCCACCGAGGTTTGGGTTGGCACCGCCCGCAGGCATAGGCGGGGGTCCAGCGGGAGTGGCGCTGGAGGAGGATCCCCACCCTTCAGTTCCACTTTCAGACTTGTGGTCGCGGATCTCCTCCATCTCCCACACAGTATGTTGGCGGACCGGGGTCTGACCCCAGCCGGAGTTGCTGAGCACGCGCGGGTCCAGGTCCTGGCGAGGCAGGAGAGGGATCTTGCCGATGCTGGAGGACCTCTCCCTGCGCTGCGATCGGCCGTCGCTGCTGTCTCCGCTGCCCTCACTGGCGGGCGCGTCGCCGGTCCAGGAGCTCATCTGGTCCTGCGGGGGCACGTCAGCCGAGTTCCAGCCGCTGGCTTCGCCGCTGGGCTTCTGCTGCTGCTTCTCCCAGTTCCCCCAGGTCCCAGTGCCGCCACCTCCGCCGTTGCCCGCACCGCCACCGCCACCGCCCCAGGACACGTTGCCGGAGTCCCAGCCCGAGTCCTTGGGCTCGCCGGCCTTGCCGTCTCCGCCACTGCTGCCCCACATAGCAGTACCGTCTCCGTTCACCTGAGAGGACTCGGTGGGCGACTGGCCGCCCCAGCTGTGAACGGGGCTCATGGGCTCCTGTTTAGTGTGGTTTGGTCCATCAGTGTTAAGGTTCGGAGGTTCCATGCTGAAAGACACATTCGCAGCTGGGGACTGGTGCTGCTCGGAGGCGTCCGGGTTCCCCCAGGCGCTGGTGCCGCTGTCCCCCATCAGGTTGCCGTTGGCGCTGCCCATGTTGCCGTTTCCGTTGGGGCCGTGTGCCGACGGAGCGCCTCCCGGGCCGCACATGTTTGGGGGAAGGGAGTTTGAACCACCCATGCCGCCGCCCCCACCTCCGACGTTGGGGCCCTCGTGCCCGAGCATGGGCCAGGCCGCAGGGTTGGCGTTGGGGTTCAGGTTGAGGTTGGGGGTGCCCCAGCTGGGCTGCCCCCTGCCTCCCATGGTCAGGCCATCGGCTTTCCCCTCGGGGCCCCATCCCCGGTTGGGGCCGCCCTGGCTGGAGACCATGCTTGCGGAGTGGTTGATGCTGTTCTTGTTGCTGATTGGGTAGTGGGCTGGCTGTCCAGCTCCCGTGGCCATGCTCATGCTGCTGCTGCCGATGCCGTCTGAGGAGCGGTCAGCGTCCGCGGGGCATTCTGGGGGCGCGTGGCTACTGCCGACGGAAATGGAGGGCCAGGCTTCGCTGTCGTTCTCGTCGATAATCACTTGATCCCAGCCAGTGCTACTGCTGCTATTGTTGTTTGAAAGACCCCAGAGGGGATTCTCATACTGGGCTCCCAAGCCACTCAGATGGGACAGCTCTGAAAACACAGAAATGGAGAAAAAAAGAGAGAACAGGAGAGATATGGTGGAAGTCAGCATAAACCGCAGACATGAGACTATGGCACTGAAATGGCAATCAGACAAGAATGATCTAGTCTAACGTTTCTGTGTGTCTAGCTAAGGGTTTTTTATTAAAAAAAAAACATGAACTGCTTATTTTGTCCTTTTCTCAGGTTTTTCCTTCTGTCTAAAAAAATACCAGTCACAGCCTTCCCTGCATTTAGAAAATTCCAGATAATCAGAATGCACAGCAGAGCATGCCACTTGTCGTATTAGCTAAAGCATGTCCGTATATCCTGTGTCTGGTGTAGCCATGTGTAAGTGGGGGAAATGGAGCCCCATCCGTCTCCATCGCACTACCCCTTCAGCGGCCGCGGCGAAGGGAAGCCGAGGCGGAACGCTGCTCATTTATTGGAATGAATCCAGGACGGGACCTCATCCATCACTCCCCATGCTCCACCAGGTCCCCACACATACACACACACACACAAAACCCTAACACCATCACAGGACACTGGGAGTAAGGGGACACTGGTAACACACACAAGTAACAAGACACAAGTAA
This sequence comes from Setipinna tenuifilis, assembly GCA_030347295.1. Lineage (NCBI taxonomy): Eukaryota > Metazoa > Chordata > Actinopteri > Clupeiformes > Engraulidae > Setipinna > Setipinna tenuifilis. The sequence continues at coordinate 5,418,005 of CM059281.1, forward strand.
CACACACTCTCTCTTTCTCTCTCTCTCTCTCACACACACACACACACACACACAAACAAACACACTACAATGAATAAAATACCCATACTCTCGGACAAATATGCACCCTCATAGCCACAGACCAGCTAAGCACATGCCTAGAGACCGAGAAAAGAGCGGAGGAAGGAGAAGGAAAAGAAAAAAAAAAGTGTTTAAATTCCAGCCAGCTATAATCAATCAAAGCGAGGCAGGTAATCGATGTTGCGTTAATGCCGGTGGAGAGAGAAGAAAGGGCATTGATCTGCATTGCAAAACCAGTCTCTCCCCCCCCCCCCCCCCCCCCCTTCTACTGTGGCCACGCACACACACGCATGTCTTCCGTTCTGCCTTTT
>CM059281.1:5423375-5483375 GCA_030347295.1 Setipinna tenuifilis
AGCGCGGGCCTGGCGTTGGCTGCTGCTGCTGCTGCTGCTGTTGCTGCTGGGCACTGGAGGGGGCACGCTTGCCATTGCCACTGCTGCTAGCCGCGCACAGGGACAGGGTCAGGCTGGGGTTGGCAGGGTGCAGACTGGGGCTGGGCTTGGCAGAGTCTGGCACTGCAGGGGTAAACACACGAAGCACACGGGGTTAGTGATGGAAGCCGGGGGAGGGCATGAGTTTCCTCAAGAAAATGTTTCAGACTGACACAGGAAACCCTACAATGAATTCCCACTGTCAGCAACAGCATTTTTTTTTTATTTCTGTTTTCGTTCTAAATGAAAAGTGAAATAAATAGATACAGATAGAGCAAAAAATAACAGTGAGAGTGAGATAAGAAAGACTACAGACTTTGTTTTGGATCTGCAGGATGTTTAAAGGAAAAGAAAAAAACATGCTTGGCTTCCCACAGAGTTGAACATCTCTGAGCTAGCTGGCTGGCTGGCTGTAATCTGCTCTGTGGTGTTAGGAGCACAGTAAAAAAAAAAAACACACACACAAGCACCACTCCCCGCGTGAAAGCTCTGTCTGCCGTCTGTGCTGTGCGATTATACCTCCTGCCGAGGTCCTCACCTCCCTCTGACCCTCACGCATTCCTCCGCTCTCAGCTCTACGTCTCTGCACGTACAGAACTCTAATCGAGCGCCCAACCCAACACTTGGCATTAGTCGAACAAAAAAGATCTGAGCATTCGGGGCCATGGCACTGGGCCTGAAATGATCAGAATGTTTGAAGTGTTATTATAGCTATCTTCGAGCAAATGTTAAATGTAGCCCCACTGTCCCACACCTGATTTAAGGCTCCATGCCTGAGATCTTTCAGCCCTGCATGCAACATGAAGAGTGTCTAGCGAGGGAGGTTTCCTCTGGGATGGGGACTGTGGGCAGGCCAGAGAGTAGAGTAGGGTAGGGTAGTCTACGCAACCTGGGAATAATAAACGTGTCTGGCACGGCATGATACGTTCATGCCGCTATAGCATAGGACTGAACAACAACTCCCCCACCTTCTCTCATCCTACCCAATCCCATCTGTCGTGTGCAGCAAGGATCAGCACGTAACGCAGGATAACCACTCACAGCTCGGCTGACTGTATCTGTGCATTCGGAAGCTGTTCTGACAAAATGCAAATATGTTGTTTTCTTGCACACATATGCCCCGCCCCCTTTCCGGCTGAGTATCAAGGGGATATCTGGGCCTTGTTTAAAAACAAGAGGCAGGTGGGCCACCTGGAATTGGCTGAGCTGCCGAGCTGGGGATTAGCAGCCAGGCAACACGCTCCTCCCTCCACCAAGCCAAACAGGTGATTTCCTCTGAGAGCGCAACGCAACGTTCATAAAAGACCAGCACTTAACAACAACAACAACAACAACATGTCCAATATACACATGTGTATATGTCTTGTACTCCATGAATACTTGTTTTGTGTTGGTTTATGGGGAATATGTAAGGTGTGTTTCAGTGGATATTCTACACTCACATATCTGTTTTATACTGATTTCTAGACATGATTAGAAACATTACAGAATCTCCTGACAATTTTTAAAATCAAAGTAGCATCTGTCACGAAGCCTCTTGCTCCACACTGCTGACAAACAGCACACACACACAGCACACACACACTGCCCTCCAGCGTGGCCTGGCTGCAAGCTGCAGCCGATGACGCAGATTGCTGATTAAATTCAGCTCAGCCAGCCTGACGCGCTCTCGACCAATCAGCATGTGGAGGCCTGCGTCCCAGTACACCCCTCCTTCTCTCCCCTTCCCTTCCCTTCCCTCGTCTCCACTCTCCTCCTCCCCTCCCTGCGCTTATTCAGTGTCCTCATTGTTTGGGGGCTGCTGTGAATCCATTACAGGAAGCAGATGGACACTGGGGCTTTGGGATGTTCTCACAGCTAGCTCAGAGCAGGCGGCCTGCTCCAAACAAACCTCAAATCTCTGCCTTCGACTTGGCTCATCAATATTTGCACACTCGTACGCCACACACACACAAGGAAGTTGGGCTGTCAGCTTTCACCTCCACATGGAAATATAATATTTGTCTGTGTGTGTGTGGTGTGTACTTGTGTATTAGTACACTTCTGGGCAATCTCTCCAGCACTGTTGACTTTCTTCCCCTACTTCTATATTCCCTCAGTAAAAGCTCTCATTATTAGTAATCTTTTTCCTTGTCAATATTTTCAGTTCAAATTTGAGTATGTAGGAGTCGAGTGTACGAGTTTAAATTATTTCCTCTTTTTAAAAGCCCTTTAAACAGACAGCGCTTCGGGTCAGCATGCCACAACGTGCTCGTAGATCAAAAGCGCAGCGTCTCACTGAACTCCAATCACCTTGACATGAATTACACAGAAAATATTCTCGGAGTTCACAGAAATTATTTAATACGTGAGCCGCGAAGTGCTGATCTGGCGCTTTTCTTAAACAGCGGTGCGGCACAGAGCGGAGCGCGAACATTTCACATGAATTATCTAGCTGGTGTCGACAGAGCCATCAAAGCGGCACTCAAAACAAAGCTGCGAGGTTTGCTCTCCAGTTTCATCATGTGAGGTAAGGGGGAACGAGACGCAGCGAGGAGGCGGCAGACAAAGGCCTCGTTTTCTGCACTGGGTCAGATAGCATCACACACAACCCACTGAGACTGGAGCACTGGGGTGTGGGGGGTGGGGCATGAGGATGTGTGCAGAGAGGAGATGAGCGTTCTGAACTGGCAGAGTTTAAAAGCCATTTTCAGGTGCGCCATTGAAAAAAAAAAAAAAAAAAAAGAGGTGAAAAAAAGATAACGGAGAGGGGAAAAAAAGAGCAATTTTAATTGAAGTTGAAAGGTGGTGATTAAATAAATTATTGTAACGAGAGCACTGTAAATTCCATTAAACCATCTGACTGAGGTACTCTCCGCAATCACCAAGCCACCCTGTAATTATGGCCTCCCAAAGATGAATGGTTAATTAAGCAGAGAAAATGCAGAGGGGATCCAGGATCCAAGTCCTGACGGTGCAGGAGCCGTCCCCGGTGAAAGCGTTCCTGCTTTGGGCTGCAAGCGTGAGGTGAGCGCCAAGACTTTTGTCTGAGACGCCATTTGAATGCGTCGGCACACACACACACTGTAGGGTTGGGGGTGGGTTGGGGTAAGGTAGGGGTGGGTAGCAGAAAAGATTGTGCCACGGCAAAGCTACATAAGTGTCTCCTTCTCTTTCTCCCTGGTTTCTCTGACTCACACGCTCTCTTTCTCTCTCTCCCTCGCTCGCTCTCTCTTTCTCCCTCCCTCTCTGACTGCAGAGGATTTGCAGGATCAGAGGCTGGATACACATCGGGGATTTGGGCATGATGGCAAATGAGAGAAAATGCAGGTGGCATCTCGGGCACAGCTAAGCCGAGGCAGTCGAGCCACAGGGAGCTCAGCAGACATCGCCGTCTCCAGCCCTGGCCCTGGGGGTTCACAGATAATTTAAGCAAGAAGCCTTAAGTATAACTATGTTTATAGATGAACAGAGAGACAAAGACAAAGAGAAAGAAAAAAAGAAAGACACACAGACACAGAAAGAGAGGCTGTTTGTGTGTGTGTGTGTGTGTGTGTGTGTGTGTGTGTGTGTGTGTGTGTGTGTGTGTGTGTGTGTGTGTGAGAGAGAGAGAGAGAGAGAGATAAATAAAGACAGGGTAAGACTGGGGGAGGTAAGAATGGCAGGAAAAGAAATAAGAGGGAGGCCCTCCATCTCTTAAGGGTGGCTACTGAAAAGGCACAATGCTGTTGAGGATCTGCAAGGTGTGTGTGTGTGTGTGCTTATGTGTGTGTGTGTGTGTGTGTGTGTGTGTGTGTGCTTATGTGTGTGTGTGCTGGGGGAACTCTATGCTCTCCAGACAGCCTGTGACACTGGGAGTGGGGGTTTCGGGCTGCTCCCAGGGACCGGGGTTGTGGGGTCTGGGGCTGGGTGTTAGGGTGGGGGAGGGGTGTGTCTGGGAGGGCCAGGCAGAGCCCATCTGTCAGGGCTTTGGAGAGCAAGGGAGTGACAGCAGCCCAGACGCAGCTTCTAACCCCTCACCCCTTCCATGCCTGGCTGTTGCTATGGGGATGCCGGTCAATTGGGTAATTCACTGTGTATCTGTGACAGTCGCGAAGACGCAGTCCACAATTTGGTTGGATTTTGGAACAGTTGTTAATATTTCAGCCTGACAGCCAATCAAATTATACCCCTCCCCTTAGTGCTCCTAAAGCACCATGTTGATAGGCTAAGATTTTTTATGGCTCAGTCCTACTGTGTTGATTTTCCATTCACGGACCCAGGACTGTGTACTAGATGTTTAAGTACTAATTGTAACCGCAGCTTGCGAGGACTGAGAAGAGTTATTTTGATGAGGCTGACAAAGCGTCTATGAGTTAGAATTGCAGACTGCAACTTTAAACTCCCAACCCTTAAAAAAATAAATAAATAATATTAAAATCAAAATAGCAGGGAACATTACTATACAACACAAAATGACATGGAAATAGCAAGTAGTAATTACATCTGACCTCTCAAGACGGCAGCCACAGGTGGAGCCTGCGCAGACAAGCTGGGGGAACAAGCGCTAGTTAATTAACTTAATCTACTGACACCATTTTTATCCGTCACCGTGATACACTGTGCTGCTGCTGCTGCAACAGACGGCTTCTTCCTGATCGCCGAAATGAATACTTTAATGATTAAAAGCGCACGCTGCTCTTATCTGATCAGGAGGCATCCACTTAGAAAAATGATGTGTTGTGTGCTTTGAAGGGATGCATGTAATACAATATGTACAATGTCATCGATTCTCTCTAGAAGGTGGAAGAAAGGCCTCATCTCCGCGACTGCATGCAGCACAACTACCTGGCTCTTCCACCATCTTGTTCCACCGTAGCCTAGGGTCGTTGTCATAATGTTAAAAATGAGTATGAATATTTCATTTCCCACAGCGCATGGATTACAAGTCGCTCTGAAAAGGGCGCACGAGTAGGCTTTTAAAGCAGCGGTCACTGGGACTCTGCTGCTAATTTGTCTGCTTCATCTGATATGTGAGAAACAGAAAAACAATTAGGGGAGGGGGGCAGTGGGGGTACACTCTCAAAATAATAAATCCGACGGATGTAATTCAAACTAGTCCCGCGATTAATTTATAGAGTATTTATAAATGTCGCAATTAAAGACGACACCGCTGTCAACCACCACCCACCCCCCACCCCCACCCCCCCAAAGCAAATGAGCAGCTAATTACATTGCGATTCATGAGAATCGGACTCGAGTGTTGACGCAATTAATTGAATGTGAAATTGCAAATTAATCCAATCTGGAGTTTACGATGTCCCGGGTGGGGTTTTGTGAGGGGAAATAATGCTGTTATCGTTCGTGACACCGTGTAAATACGAGCCTCTGAATGCCAACTACGGCCAGCGTCTCCGGGGGGAAAACAGAAAACAGCGGAGTAAGGGGAAAAATAGGAATGAAGGATTGACATGGGTTTCATTTGTCCTTTTCGCCCGGGGAAGTGCCGAAGCAGCAGAATGGATAAACCCAGTACGTTCTCTGATTCTGGGATGAAAAATGCAGGCAAAAGAAATGGATACTCCCTGGTATTATTCTGGCTTTACGACCAACCCCACTGGCCTTTTGTCCTCCTATTAACATTTCATATTCCTATTTTTCCCTGTCTTGAGCATTTCCATAATTTATGTTTATGTGTATGCATGTATGTTTTCGTGCCTGTGTGTGTGTGCGCTAAAAAAGGGCATTATACTATGGCCCGCCGGTAATTACAGTCTGGGAGTGTCAGCTGCACTGGTGGCTGTGGAGTGGAGACTGGCTGTGGCCTCCGTGGCCTTCAGTCTGTCATGGTTGGGGAGCCGCTTGTTTGCATTGGGAATGGGGGCTGGTGCACAGGGCAACCTGACTTGGTAATATGGCAGGGTTGGGTTGGGTGGGGGGGTGAGGGGAAATTATCTCGCCTTCCGGCTAATGGGCCTCACACTTGGTCTGGCCAAATCTGCACATAGACCACAGTCTGGGGGTACCTTTTGTGTCTGCATGGTGGGTGGGTGTGTGTGTGTATGTGTGTGTGTGTGTTCACTATGTGTATATTCTCTGCCTGAGTTAATGGGGGGCACTGGAGTTAATGCAGCCGTGGCTCTAGGTTTATCTCATTTTCATGCATATAGCGGCAGGCAGGCAGGATCGATTACTGCAAACAAGTTAAAATGCTAAGGAAGGGCAGCCGTGATTTAGAGGCAGAGCTGGAGAAGGGTGGGTGGGGTGGGGTGGGGTTTGGTCCCCTGCGCACCATTGTTCACCACGGAACGACAGCCAGCCTGGCTTTCTTTCCTACATACGACCTCCACCTCGCCGACACTCACCCAGAGGAGAGGAGAGGACGCGCCGCAGTGATTACTCCCCACTCCGGAGCCAAACTCTATTTTTTATTCATATAGCCTTGTATTGAGCGCGAGGGTGCGTTAGCGGCTGTGCTGCTGAGCATATGAATGTCTTTATCTGCATGTTGCGTACTGCAGTGCAGCTGTGCACGGGAGTGTGGTGGAGGGCTGAGGCAGCTTGTGTTGTCAACCACGGGAGAATATACAGCCCCCAGAGCTGCTATTAGACCACAACGGCTGAGTGGAGTTTGCCCTCACCCCCCCCCCCCCCCCCCCCCCCCCCTACACCTAGCACACCCCCCCTCTCCCCAGCCTGCCAACTCTTCCACACACAGACCCTAAGCAAATCGTCTTCACCTTTTTTTTTTTTTCCCCACCGCTCACTCCACACTTTCACTTGCTGCACTTTTTAGTCTTCCTGTATGACTGACACCACCTTCCTGTGGCCTTTCCTGTCCTCTTTGTGGAGACCGCCAGAGCAGTCAGTCACTCCATCACGGGCCTGGCATGCAGCCAGACGTGGCATCAAATCAGACATGCTGAGCTGTGGCATGAAGTGCCAACACCGCAGTCAAAACACGTATCGGAGAGATGATGTTGATGACACCATCAACAATTACTCTGCCGTGCTTCTCGCTGATACTATGTTGCCACCCCTTGTACAACATGGGCGAGGTAGAAGCTTCAAAGAGCAGCATGCTTTTTTAAGGGTTTTCTGTGGATTACTGTAGTACCACCAAGGGCTTCCATTCATCTTCTGCAACCTGGGCAAAGTGGATTACAGGAGAAAGGGCCCCGATAAGTCTGAGATGTTAACTGAAATCTCTACGACCAACATCTTGCTTTAACCTGAATGTCAATCCGTGTGTTAACTGGATCAGGACTGGTGCTTACAGTAGCGTGACCACTGAGCTGATATATCCAGGTGTGGACGAACGGATGGAGAGCGCTACAGCAGATGCTGCATGAGAAGATGGAAACCGCGGCCCATGCTGCAGGGCTAGCTCCCATCTGTCTTGCAGCTTGTTCCCGACACGCTAGGTGCACCCACGTCTTAGGACAACAGATACCATGTGTTTGAAATGAATTTGCTGCCTTTGGGACCCATGGTTGATCATATCTTATCTGCGTGCTGTCTTGGCAGTACAAAGTAGAGAGTGGGACAGAGCTGCCCTACAGGAGGCACAACCACAGCCACTCGCCAAAGCTAGACACCCTAGAAAACAAGGGCATAAGCCAATGTAAAAACCACCCAAATATTTTCAAATACATCGGGCTCAAACTGCAGTAACCTCTGCAGTAGCACTGCTGTTTCACAGCAAGGTCTGTTCTGCCCAGGCAGGAACATTCTGGAATGTTACATTTACGAGCATGACGGAAACAATGGCTCGGGCTCTTGCCCCAGCAGTGGGGTGAGGGTGAGGGTGAGGGTGAGGGTGAGGCAGAAGAACAGGAGTGAAGTACGTGAAGGTGGGCGGGCACAGAGGGCAACAGAACGCTCGAGTGCCCTGCAGAACGCTCAGGCCCTGCATGCTTGTCTGGGTTTGCCTTCGGCCAAGCAAGCATATGCTAATGAAATTACACACACGCGTCAGCAAGCATTAGTGTACGAGAGGCTAATGCCACCGTGGGCTTCTGGGCTTTAGGAGAGAGTGAAGGTAGAGAAACCTCAAGCAGAGCAGAACATTAGACCTTCCTTTTCTCAGCCAGCCAAGAGTGAATCATTTTTGCATATTTTTTACACAGCTTAACACACACACACACACACACACATATAAATGAGAACATGGTTTGCACACACCGAACACACACAAACATGTGGGAGGATAAAAAATGCTCACCTTTGGTTTTCTGTTCAGCAACCTGAAAGAGAAGGACAAAGACACGTTCCTCAGTCTTCACGTGTAAACACACTTAACATACATTATTTACATGCCATTTTCATTGCCGTGGTTGAATATTTATGAGCCTACCGTGAGACAGGTACACAAACACCAGCGCTAACATTTGTTCTCATAGCAAGGTGAGAGATAGATAGGAATTTCAAAACAAACTCGGATTCTGTTTGCTCTCGGGGAATGAACTGCCGGAGCACAACGCCTGCGACACAGTTTTATTTAGTTTACTGTTCCAGTTGACATGGATGAATATATGGTTCTACAGCGCTGCGGCAGGCGTGGGGTTGGCAATAAGATGCCTCCGTCAGCACAGGAAGAAGGCAAAGAATTCAAAGTGAGACTGGGACCCAAACTGGCACGAGACGCACAAATGTTATGATGAGCGAGACACAAAAGGCAGACAGCACAGCCTCTCAGCATGACTCGACATGCTCTGCTGGAAAAGGGAAAGGAGAAGAAGCAAGGAGGAGGGTGGTGGGGAAGAGAGGAGCGAGGGAGGGAGAAAGGGAGAGAGGGGGGGTGGGGGGAGAGAAGCAAGCCTTGACTTCAAGGCTCTCGTACACCCTGCCTCATAATCCAAATAAGAGGCCCAGTAGGCGCCTGCAGTAAAAAAAAAAAAAAAAAAAAAAAAAAGTGCGCTGGCACAACTAGCGTCCTGGTAATCGAATGGAAATAGATTACAAATGGCTCTCTGTGCGGAGAGGAGAGGAGAGCAGTGGGGGAGGGTGGCGAGAGGACGTGGGGAGGGGAGGGAGAGGACTAAACGGGGCAAGGGCAGCGTGCTAGTTAGCCGTCCTGCTAAACTTCTTAACACCATCCTCACCCCTGTAATGCTGCTAATCTGCCAGGACACCTGTTTGAGGGTTGGACGAAAAGCACCCTTGGCATGTCCAGTGCCGAAGGAGGGCAGTGAATATGAATTTAATAGGGGGAAAGGCACTGCCCAAAGAAAAGGAAATGCTAAGGGGTTGAGTGTTGGTTAACAGCTATAGCCATTCCTTTGTTAAAGACCAAGAGAAAACAAATGAATATCGCAAGTAGAATATGAATATGATGCAGTGAATGCATGATCTAGCTAGAAAGCACAGGGTTGCACTATGGACAGGAGAGATGCTACACACCTTTTTCTGAGCAGCTTCCTTCTTTGACTTTTCTTCTTGCTTTTTCTTTTTCTTTTCTTCCATCAAATGGTTCTCTCCTTGTGTTTTTAGCTTCTCTCAGCTGCAAAAAAAAGAGAAAATACATTATTTGACAAACAAAAACAAACTGCAGCTTTGCACAGACAGCATAAGGAAAACTTCAGACAAATGGAATCAAAACCTGTTAAAAAGCAAATAAAAATATCTCTCCAAAACCTATTGGCAGCAAATTTCTTGTCAAGGCCAAAGACTACAGTCTCTTAAGATGCAATTTCCTTCATGGACAAAGTGCACATGGCCTCTACCAGTTCCAAGTGGCAGGGGGTGGGAGAGCAAGATCAAGTACCTGGAGGGCCAGGAAAAGTGTTTTATTTCAACCTTTTATTTCCTTTGGCTGATGTGGAGTGAGTGTCCTGGAAACTATTGAAGGAATGAGAAGCGCTTGAGAGAGCAGGAGCAAGTGGACACTGGCGGAAAGGACCACAGAGTTCAGGGTCAGCACTTCGCCACATGCGCGCCCCCATTTCTACTGTCGGTCATAGATTAAAACACCTTTAGTTTGCATGGTACTTTATCCAGATATGGGGAAAAACCAAGTACAAAATCAGACTAAACAAAATACTAGTCTAAACTAAAACTGCTTGACTGACATGAGATTGAGACAAGAAAAACTGTCAACATTAAAAATTTGGACAGTCCTCATTTACTTCTACAGATAGAGCTTGGTTCCATTAGATGTTTGACTGCATGATATTCACATCAGCTTGCTGGTCCAATGGCTTGGCTTTTTCGTCCCTGTGGCAGTCATTTGCAAAGTTACAGTACAATCCAGCTAATGCACTGAATCAAGCACTCAGAATGCATCTCGTTACAAGGGTGGCCTAAAAGAAATGTTTCCATGAACTTGTCCATGCCTCTTTCTCCCTCTCCCAGGCTCCTGCCTGATGCTGCTCTGCCCAACTGACGCCATTGTTCGCCCTCCTGCACGGCAAGGGGCCCAGGCCGCCTGGCCGGCACAATGAGCCATTGTGTTTTGTCCTCAGCCAACAGAGGGACACAAATCTCAAAGTGACACATTCTGTCCCTGAAGCACCCAACGCACCCCCACCCACCCCCTGCCCCCACCTCGTGAGTTTGCCACTATCCTCGGCTTGCCTGGCAGTGGCAGCTTGGCTTTTGGACGGAGCACTCTGTGTGTGTGTGTGTGTGTGTGTGTGTGTGTGTGTGTGTGTGTGTGTGTGTGTGCTCCTGTGTCTTTCTCTCTCTGTCTCACTCGCACTAATACACTGCTGCTCTGCTGAAGATGTGCAGCAAGCGTGGCAGCAGCTTGGGGATGAATATATTAGCGAACGATTGTAATACAGAAATGATGGGGAGTGCGTCCTGCTGTGTTGGTGGTTTAGTCGGGGAGGAGGTGTCAATCATCAGTGGGGGGAGGGTGCTGAGTGACAGCACAGAGGCTGACTTGATGGAGAGGGGGGGGGGGGGTGGCAAAGAGGGACAGTGCTGCAGGCAGGCGGCCTTGTAACCGCGAAACGTTCAGATCTGCCCATTAACCAGCCCTGTTCTCATCTCAGCCTCTCCTGTTTCGCAGCAGCCTTTCAACCCACCGATTGGCTGGCCAGCGCCATCTCTTGCCCCGTGAACCAATCAGATCTGAGAGCTTGACTGACGGGCACTTCCTACCCCCCTCTGATATTCTCTGGCTCTGATCCAAACACTGGGGGATGGTAAGCTGGCATGAGAACGCTGTTTTGAAATTTCTTCCCCGTGTGTTTTGTGGAAGGGGACACAGGATCGTTTTTAAAAATACCCAGGACCCTTTGTGCTCTGGAATTTTCCAGACATTGCTGATTCCAGCTGTTAGTAGCCTGACCCAAACTGGATAAAACTCACCTCTCAGCAAGGCTGTTGCTATGTGGATATTTTGCCTGCTTTTTTGTTACGATTTTTAAATCCTCAGTATGGGAACGTTTTTGTCACGAGGATGTCACATCAGTGGCTTAAAATAAACCTTAATAATTGTTTAAAACCTCTATATTGAACAATAGGCATACTCAATCTTTTCTCTCTCAGCTGCTGGCTGATGACATCACATGAGGGATACTGTTCATGCTGTCTCATATCCATTCTCAACAGATCTTAAGAATGATCCCATGAGGGGGGTTAACTTCAGTTTAATCCTAAACCCACATTATAGAATATTAACATTAAAGATTTATTGACAGACAGCACTAAGATGAAAGCTCAGATTTAAATGCCGAGATGAGAGGATCTGGATCTTTACCAGAAACAGAGGGCCATTCCCAGCCCTTTAGTCTGGGTTTAGCAAGCCTTACAGTATGACCAACTGCAGACACTGGTGTCTGATTAGGCACTGTGTGAACACAATAAGGGTGACAGACAAATAACTTGAGATTACAGATATCCAACTCATACACAACATGCTCAAAGTATTCAGTATTGCAGACACTTTTGCAATACCCTATATTACATTAAGTAGACACTTTTATTCAAAGCGAGAAAGACTGGAGTGGAGTGGAGAAGAACATTCAAGCTCAGGTAATACATGAGACTTACAGGGTGCAGAATACATGTACATGTTGGTGGGTGTGTGAAATTTGTTAGGCTAAGGTGTTCGTGGAATGGGGTGTTTTCAAGAGCTTCTTGAGAACAAAGAGGGAATTTGTTAGGCTAAAAGGTGTTCTTGGAACGGGGGGGGGGGGGGTTTCAAGAGCTTCATGAAAACAGACAAGGATGGCTCTACTCTTGTAGTAACTGGTAGCTTGTTTCACCATTGGGGAGCCACAAGGGGGGAACAGTTTTGACTGAGACCACCTTGTGTGAGGAGAGGGCAAGGCTAGCTGATAATCTTGTGATGAACAGCCAGGCTGGGATATAGCCCTTTAGAATTGAGTTTACATAAACTGTTGCAGACCATGAATTCACTGTGTAGCATTTTTTGTACCAAAACATTCCTTACATGCCCAATGCACAATGCTTTTCCTACCAAAACAGCAGGAGTTCACCGGTTTACTTTACTATACCACTGTGCTGTACTGCTCTTCCTGCCCACGCTGATTACTAAATGACAACCTGTGCCGAGGCAGGTAGGCTGGTTAGCCTTCCACTGATGAAGCCCCCAGTAACAGATGTCTATGAATGCTGGGCCCTCTCACACTGAACTACAGCAGCACCTTAAGGTCACCTGGTGATTTTACACGACTCACAGGGGCCAAGTTGAGGTGTGAATGATCTCCCATAGGAAACGCATGAAAACAAATCCTTTACCCCACTCAGCATCAGCTAACAACAGAAGACTTTAGCTTGATAATACATTTCAATTGTCTGTAGCCGAATGCACCACAACCCATGGAGAGACAGTTCTGAAGTAGGAACACCATTTGGCCAAGGAGAGAAATATATGCAGAAGTGCTTTGGCTGAGTCAAGATCTGGCCAAATGCGTTGTGTTGAACCACACAACATGTATAGGGTCAGAAAGGCAACGAAGGCCTAGACATCACGAGACATAAAACTGCCACAACTGTACAGAGCTTGTCAGACCACGATACTGTATGGCTGAGCTTTTGACAAGACAGAGACAGACAGAGAGAAAGACATAGAGATACACAGGGACAGACAGAAAGAGAGACACAGAGAAAGACGGAAAGAAAGAGAGAGAAGAGAGACACAGAGAGGGACCCAGAGACAGACAGAAAGAGAGACAGTGAGAAAGAACAAGCAAGTGAGCGAGCACAGGAGGTGGAGGAGGGGAAGGCTCCAACTGAAAGGTTGTGTTCGGAGCAAGACGTTCCTGGCGCTGAGCCAGCCGCAGCCCTGCCATGACCGCCAGGCAAACAGAGCGCTGCGTGTTCCGCTCACTCCACTGCTGGAGCCTTCTGGCCCCGGCCCTCTGTGCAGAAAAGCGGGGAGGAGAAAATGGCCGCTCCTCCTCCTCCTCCTCCTCACTGTCGGCCTTCCCGTGGCCACACATTAGCGTCCTGTGGCTCGGCCCAGGCCAGGCTTCCTCTGGCAGCGTCTCTCACCTGAAGCATTAATCCCCCCACCACAGCTACGCTCACACATTCACACATGGGGCAGGCTTAACCAGAGGAAACAGCACGTCGCACAACACAATGGACACAACACCACGACAAGAAAACACTGCTAGGCTATCACATGCTTCTTTTGTTTTGCAGTAGCTTGATGTTTAGCATGTTAGTGTGCGTGGCAGTACTAGGTAGAGGAAAGGGGGAAAAATTAATCTGTCTTTTGAGACCGTAAAGAAAAAGGCAGCATGTCTTTTATGCTTACTCTATCAAAAGCAACAAAAGGAGGTGGTTTTTCGCTCTTTATTGCTGCAGGCATGAGATGGCACACGGTGACAGACTAAAAATAACTGCTTTGAAGTTTCCAGTAATAAAATTACAGTGAGGCAGAACCAATGCACTTCCCAGCTAATGTCTCTGCAGAGCTGCAAATCAATCCCCCTGACAACAACCTTTGTACGTTCGCAAAGTTAAATTCAAATTAAACGACACTCACAAAGTGTTTACAGTCAGAAATGCAGACATGCATTTACAGAGACCATAGACTGCCATCAGCATTCGTTGGCTAATCTGGAAGGAATAGGCTAGTAGTTCTCAAGGCAAAGTGACCTTAAATAGCCTGTACCGAGAGAAGAAACACAAAACCACAGGAATCCACTGGTCTGCATCGACACTGCAGCCAGCACTAAACCTCTCTGAAGCACAGTGCTAGGATCTGACCAGGATCAAAACCAGAAATGGAAACTTGGGTCAGTAGAAAAAGTTCTATAAAACTCTAAACAGGCCTTCTTCCAAGCTAAATTAAAAAAGATGTCATTCTTGAGGATGCATTATTTTTGCAAAAACTCTATGAGTGCATATAACTCCTAAGAGCACGCAGTACACAAACCAAAGTGTCTGGTGAGTATCTAAATTTCAGATGTACCATCGTACTGGTGTGACGGGAATGTTGGGGAGATGGAAGTTCTAAGGGATGTTGGGGTTCACAGAATATAATTTTAGAATCTTACATTCTTAAAGGCATTCTTACTATAAAATGTTCAAACTCACTCTCTTAAAGGTTAAGCAGTGTCACTTTGAGGATGTGGGTGACTTGTTCGGTGGTGGCAGCTTGGTTATTAACCGCGACAAAATGTCAGCATGAAATTGACATTGTCCTACACCAGCAGCATCTAAATGATCAGTGGAGCTTTACAAAGTTTTCATACTGCAAGGCTTCAGACAGACAAAAAAAACCCCACTAACGCTGCATTCTAAAAATGTCCCTACCATAACCTACAAAACCCCAGTAAATGTCATACTTGTGAAGTCCACTGAGTGCAGAGCACAGAAAAAAATACTCAAGTAGCCCTAGTGACTGTGCTGAGTGACCTACATCTCATTCATTGGTGAACCCTTTGCCTTTAGGTCAACTTACTTCACAGCCTTCATCGAAATCAGTATTCCAAAGCTACGGATTATTCTTTAAGACAGAAGCCTGCCAACACCGCACTAACACAAATGTCCATTTTTTTCTTCTTCGATGCTCTGTTGTATTACTTTCTTGTGAATCATCTACCGTCACACACTTTTTCAGTGGTACATAAAGTACACAAGTTTTCACCGCAAACTTCTCTGCCCTGACTAAATGATATTGCACCATCTTACATATGCTGCGTTCTGACACAGACATCAACTTGCAGCGATTGTCAAAACAAGTATCGCAAATTGGGCTGGACAACTACAAAGACTCTGCGAGGATTGAAATGGACTCGCTCTCCTCCTCCTTCCTTTTATTTTCCTCCCCACAACTATCCCCCATCCTCCCCTCTATACAGTCTCTTTCTTGTGTTCTCAAGGTTACACACTGACAGCAACTGCACGAGCCACACATAGTGTGTCAGCCGATTGACTCTGACAGCCTGTCAAGGGTGTGTGTGTGTGTGTGTGTGTGTGTGTGTGTGTGTGTGTGTGTGTGTGTGTGTGTGTGTGTGTGTGTGTGTGTGTGTGTGTGTGTGTGTGTGCGTGCGTACGCACGAGTGGGCGTGTGCGTGAACCGCATGACCAGGAGAATCTCCACGTCTTCCTTTCTGGAGCACAGGAACAAAACCAGTCAACCCTGCAGGAAAAGGGGGCTGACACTGAGACAAGCATGCCATTGATACAAGCTCTGCAATCCTGCTGCTCCCAACAACAGAACACAGAAGGTATGACACTTAGGATGTTGAGCTATGGGATGTTGTGTTCGAACAGAGCCAGGTCACATCTGTACTATGCGCAGGCAGGTTTAGTCTCGCCGTGTTTATTCCCTTTACTGTACCCACTAGGACCTCTGAGAGAAGAGTAAGAGTGTGCACGCAAAGAATCATGCACGCACTTGTGCTCCTGTTAGCATGCACGAATGCTCCACTACCCCTGCTATGTGAAGTCAAATGCAAAAGATCTCCACAAATCTAGCGAGAAAATCAAGGCCAGGGCATGAAATGTTGTGGTCAAATTACAGATTTGATCGCTAGGTTATTGCAGTTCTCTGCAATAATATGCCTGTACGGTGATCAAAGAGCAGCTCATGAGATGTTTACCAACCCAGCTGACCCATTAAACAACAGTCAGACCTCTGATGCACCTAACCATAACTGCCTGGTAAACATAACGTTCCAAAATACTCCTCTGAAAGTGCCCCATGAGACAACCCATTCCGGAAGCTCTCCTGCTGCCAGCATTTAAGCTTTACTTAATAATTTTGGCCCCATAACACACACAAAAAAACAAGATCAGGAAAGTTCCAGAGGAATGATGAGTGTTTAATTACCACAGCCGAGACAATGACAATGGTCCATGCCTTCTGTGTTGTTTGGTTGAGTCTCCCTTTCTCCCATTAGCTGAGCAGGGACAGGGAGGCCCCCGCCCCAACACAGGACATTCCCCTGGACGCTGGCCAACACACACACACACACACACATACAGCCTCGTCCTCTCTCTCGGTTCCCCACCCCCACGAGCACCGAGGCCCCCACCCATGCCCGTCCTAATCCGGCCCGCCTCTCACATGGAGCGCAGCGGCCGCCTCCCTCCCCGTTTCAGCCTCTTACATCAGAGAGGCTCCGGGCGGGACGCTGCACCCTCGCCTCCTCCCTTTCCGAGGGGCCGCCGGTCGGGGGGAGCTGCCTCTGAGAACACGTGTGCGATGCCTCCGCGCGCACACACACACACAGCCGCGTCTTGTTTCTCCTCGGAGTTGGGTTTCTCATTCCCCCTCTTTTTTCCGCTTGTTTTAATAGGCTGGCTTATAATGAGCCGAGCTGTAGATGTCTGGAGGCTACCTGCTCCCCCGATCTCTTCTGATTCTCGGCACTGTTTAAACTGAAGTGTGATAAAAGTACACAGCACAGCTGTTCTGCTTGTATTATTATCCTGCTTAAAACTCACAGTCAGTGCTAAACACACAGATGCTGTTTTTGAGGTAGGGGAAAGGGGGTCTTCAAAGTCTCAGCGTTTTTTTGCCTTAAATACCCCCAGGCCCTCTTGTACAAAAAAAAAACAGGTGATCTATTCGGGCTACCCTGGCTCTCTATGAGGTGGTGGTAATGGCAGGCTTTAGCAGCCGCTGAGACTGGGGATGAGATGGGAAGATTCGCAAAGCCAGGCACCCCACAGACCTCGGAGCTGTTACCCGGTTTTGTCTGTTTGTTTGCTTGACTCTGTTGAGGTCAGCCGTGGTGAGGCTGAGCTCAAGTCCATGAATCAAGTCAAGCTCCAAGCACACAATTCACCATGGCAGGACCCATTCACTGCTGAAATATGTGCTAGGCTACCCCTGCATGTGTATAGAGTAGACTCACAGAGACATTCAGTTAAGGCCAAGTTTTTTAAATTATTTTAAATTTCTCTTTAAAATTTAAGGAAGAAAACATGTGAAATAACTTTGAACAGAACATGTACCTCCCCCAAAACAACTTTTCATGAAACATTTTCTGTAGAGCTCAAAGACAGTAGAGCTCGGTCTTAGAACACAGTGTTCCAGAATACCGATCAGCATGCACATGGCAGCCACAGAGCTGTTCCGCCACAAAACGTGATTACAGATGAAAGGGCAAAATAAAAGTCCGCTGCCCCAGCTGCACACAGCAGTCCTAACTAACAAAACACAAGGAATTCCCCAAAATGACTTCCGCCGTGCAACCAACCACCTGCCCCTGATCACCGATCAACGAATTCCGTGCACCAGAGCTCTTTCCGTCTGGGCAGCGTCTGCCACCCTGCCGTATGGCATGGCATTGAATCACTTAACTAAGTGACAGGGGCCCTTTTAGCCCTTTTCAGTTCCCTGTGAAAGCAGGAGGCACCAACACATCCACCCCCATGGCCCCCTCGCTGCTCCCCCCTATCGCACCCTACCCCCTGGTTGGTTCTCACCCATTCTTGGTATGGCAGCAGTTTGGAAGGGCCCCTGACCCTGTGAGGCAGAGGGCCAGAGGTCTAGCAGCTGGAGAACTTCAAGGGGGGAGCCCCGCCACCAACCAGTGCCCGATCCCAGGCGATGCGCCGAGCCTGGCATGAGCCGTCACACAGGCGTGTAAACAAAAAACCCCAATAGCACGCACATGAATGCATACACGCATGCACAGTGGGGAAGCGCTTTAAGCATTCTCAGCCGCATTTGCCATCTATTTCATTTCATCGCCCCACTGGTGTGTGACGGCAGAGATAAGGCACTACTGACAGAGATGTCAAAAACAGGGAGGGGAGGGCGAGGAATCGAACGAGAAAATTGTGTACTTCAATTAAGACACGCGGGAAAGATATTAAAAGCTATATCCCAGTGCCTTGGGATAGGATGCGGCGGAAATGTGAGGGAAGCTGACAGTTCAATCAGAAACTCATATAACCCCCCCCCCCTTTTTTTAAGGGGTGGGCGTCCTTCAGAGTAAAGATGATATATTTCATGAAGATAAGACTGCGGAATTGGAAATTATGTTTTCCATGTGGTCTTGATTATGGTTTTAGGCAGAAGCCTTCATTTCCTACTGAACTACATTTGTTTTTAAACTATCAGGCTAATCTTTAAATAAAAGGGCTATATCACAGAAGATTAAACATTTGCAAAAGCTCCACAGCTGATTCCTTGTGCAATACTTACACCAGAGAAGATATGTTAATTCAACAAGATGTAAAAGGGTTGAAATAAAGTCACATAAAACAGTCCTTTAGTGGATTTTTAACCAACTGGGTGGGCTAGTACTCTAATGAATCGACACTGAGATATCATTTAACTGGGTAGGTACATTAAAGAGAGTTTAAGAAGCTCACTAACAGAAATATGTTCGTGCAAATAAATCAGAAGACATCTGCACACACTGCAATTTACTCTGAAGAAACAACTGAGGTCAATTTATCAGCTGCATACAGCATAAAAAAGGCGACAAAAAACTTAAACATTCACTCCTTAACACTGCAACTTCCCCTGATAATATTTTATCACAATGCTGTGAAGCTTTGAAAACATCAAGGCGAAAACTTAGCCTCATAATTATTAATGGTTCATTGCAACTTCAATCTGACCATATTTAACCTTGCATACCTAAGCACAATGACCACGGCTTGTTTTTATGATCACTTACTGCTGGACTTCACGATTTTGATGCAATCGTAACTTGAAGTGTAAATGGTACGACTTATTTTTGATAATATGAGAAAGAACGCACTCCGGCAAAATATTACACTGCATCTGTGTAATGTGTGTAATCTATATCTGTGACGCAGTTACCTCAGCAAACCAGTCCATGAATAAATACCACACATAATAATAAAGTTAGAATATTTTTTAATGTTTAGTGATATTCATTTCGATACGCCGATAGCTTTATGTTCCGATGTGACAGCGGGCAATCACAAGACCTCGTTTTTGTGCTAAATCCATTTAGTTACGCTCCGGCCGCAAAACCAAGACCAATGTCATTTCCAAACGGTGTTGCAGAGTCAGGGAGGGCAGCTCAGCAAACCCGATTAGCAAAATGCACTATTTACGGCTGATGGCTTACGGAAAATCTAACAATCACGTCAAAACAACAACTGTCCTACCCCCGGGTCGTTTTAAGTCAACCTTAAAAATTACGTTTTCAAAGGCAAGCATTTAAAAAAATTAAAAAAGAAAAACAAGCTAACAGCTCTGCAGCGCCGTCTTGCAAGCCAGAACATATAATAGCAAAATAAAGTTTGTATTCTTACCTTAGTAATCACAAGTTGAGCTTTGGCAGCTTTCAGTATAGAATTGTTGCATGGCAGAAGGTGGTGCAGAAAGGCATTTTCTTGTGCCCTTTCCAAAAAAGTACCCGTAAGTGACAGATCAGTGGCTAATTCAAACGCATTCGCAGTTAGCTAACATTTGATAGCTAGCTGTTCAGGATACTGCGAATTTGCGCTAAGCAGCTTCATAAGAAAAATGCCGCGGTCGCCAACAATTATTCACATAGCAAGAAATGTTCAATACCAGTTTTAAAAATCAGCTTCAAAAACAAGACACGGACTCAAGCCTTGACGGGACGAAACATCACAACACTGCTGTATTTGAGGAAAAATAGCTAGCTACCAAAGAATGTAACGTTCGCAAAGTGTCATTAAAGCATCTAGCCAAATATTCCGACACGATAGTTTGCATCAAAAACCGACTGGTATGCAATTTATAGCTAAATGGTGCAAAATAAAGGAGGGCAGTATTAGGCTCTTCGCCGATAACTTGGCATAGGGCAACCGACGACGCTTGCAAGCTAACTCTAGTTTAAAGTGCAAAGGAAATATTTTGTTACGCTTGCTAGCTAGCTGAAAAGCTAGCAGGTAGGTTAAACTAAAACAACCGACTGACAATCTGGCTGCAACGAATGCAACTGAAAAAGAAATCCTGGAGAACGAATTCTTGAAATATCCAAATGCAAGTGCGGACAGTCCAAATAAAGCGTTCGCTGAATTCTTGTTGAGTGGCGCTCATGCAGCCATTTTGTTCAAACTAACAACATTCGCTGCCCTCCGAGGAGGAGGAGTAAAACAGGAAGTGGCCCCATGCCCCAGCAGTCCTCCACGTGACCCTCACTGTGCAATGAAATCGCAAGACAGTCAGTCGAGTACCGCCCTTTCGTATCCCTGGCAACGGTCCAGGACTCTTACCACAGATAGTAAAAATGACTCTGACACCTATAGATGTGAAACATATTCATTTGATGGAGTTGAATAATGTTAGTAGCTTACTGTCACAGTTTATTTTTTATCTGCACACAAAGGTGTGCACGTGTTTGTGCCGTATTTCCTTTTTTCTTGCTTGCGTTCTTTCCTACAGTGATTGCCTCACTCAAACTAAATAAAGGTAAGAGGGATTTCCAATCTAGCTATGCGGGTCAGCTAAAGCTGTTCTTTTAGGTCACACATTCTTGTGAAGGAGGCTATGTGAGAAAGCATAACGCTTCAAATGATTAGGCCTACAAGATGTCAATGTTGCACGCCTACTTAAGTGCATCATTCAATTTTATCCTTTTATCCCAGGTATTTCAAATAGTGCATGACTATTACCTGTCAGATTTCCTTAATTGCTTTCACATTTAAGCTGCTGTTGTTGGAAGTACAGCAAAGAAAAAGGGTCTGGCTATAGTTGTGATAAAAGGAAATCCAGACGCAGGAGAAACCAGCGCATTTGGCAAATGGTTCCATGGCTGAATTCTCATTTTCTCTTTTGACTTCATTCCAGAATGATGACAAAGTTCCACAGATGGTTTTTTATTTTAAGCATCTCTTTACAACCTGGAGAAGTGTTCTTTCTCTGTATCATCATCTTTCTCTGTACACTGCACATACACTAGGCCAGAGGTCCCTGTTTTCTGGGGACAGTCCCTTTCTAGCTAAAACATTACTTATTTAAATTCTATTGACTGGGAATGTCCCTGTTTGTTATTTGTTTTGTTCTCCCAAGAAAAAAATCGTTTTTTTTATCTCAGAGATCTGGTTGCTCTTAACATACACAAATGTCCTTTTGCCCAGCTAGTCCACACATACAAACTTTCCTCTTACTAACTGCTTCGTCTTTTAAATACTGCCTGAATAAATAGCATATGGGCCATAGCCAAATCCAGAGAGCAATGGGCCAACTCCTGATCCGGGCAAAGCCCCCATTCACCAGTCATTAAACGCCAGACACCTCTGACACCCTGTCTGGTGTCAAATGATAGATGGGACTGCGCTGTGTATTGATCATGAATAGAGAAGTGCTCCTTGGGTGTAAAGATTATGCCTCGGCTTGTGATCAAAATGCAGACAGTGACCGCCACGTTCAAGTAAGTTGACATTTCCAAAGGCATGGCTTGACATATATGCAAAATGACAGAAGCAATTATGCCAACATGGAGTGGCAAAAAAAGGGGGGCAGTGAAGGTTCCAGTCGACACAGGCATCTCCTGCTTACCCATTAGTGGACACTATACCTTGCTTTTACACTCAGAATTTACGACGATATCAAGCGAGGAGCAAGGACACTCGGAACAAATAATCCGGCACTCTCTGCACGGAAACATAACGGCAGTGAAGTTTAGACCCCCACAAGGAGAAATGATTAAACCCCTGTTGTTTTACACGGGGTGACATGGATTTGATAATCCATAAGGCACCAGGGTACAACTCTATAAAATAAAAATTACAAGCACCCTGTAAGGGCCGTAAAAGCATCTGTCACGGCAAGCGGAAGGATGAAATTGAAGAAGAGAGCGGAGAGATAGAGCGTGGTGCACACTGCTGGGATCGGTGTGCAGTGAGTGTTTTCATTAGACTCGGTAAAAGATAAGGATGAATTGTCCTCAGGAACAGCACAATAAAAACCTGAGGGAAACAGCAGCCGCTGTTTACTGATGGAGCATAGACCTTGGCCACACTGTCACCCTACTGCTTTTCCTACCCAATGTGTGTGTGTGTGTGTGTGTGTGTGTGAGTGTGTATGTGTGAGTGTGTGTGTGAGAGCATATGGGGGGGCGGCATAAACAAACAAACCACTCGGCAGTAGAGAGAGTAAAGGGCTGTGCCAGGGTGCTGTGTGCTGTGGTGGCTGGGATGGTGTGGTGTGGTGGTGGTGGTGGTAGCTAGGGTGGTGTGGAGGTGGTGGTGGTTAGGGTAGTGTGGAGGTGGTGGTGGTGGTGGTGGTGATGGCTAGGGTGGTGTGGAGGTGGTGATGGTAGAGGAAGCTGGGGTGGGACGCTACTGTGAAAGAGTGGAGAGAGGTGGGGAGCAGTGCAGCACAGCAGTACAGCATGGTCGTATTTGTGAGCTTCTGTAATTTCCCTCGGGAGAAGTGTCTGAGGCAGGTAAAGGCCAGAGAGAACTGGGAGTGGGAGAGAAAGAGAGAGGGAGTGAGAAGGAGGAGGGGAAGTGCAAAAGACGACAGGGGAGGGGAATAGAAGACAGAAAAAGAGAGATTTTATGGAGAATAATAGGAGGTTGCTATCCCAATAAAAGAACTGTAATACTTTCTCATTTCATAGCATTTGTATCCTTGGAACAAGGTTTTTCTTAAAAAGTTTATTTTTTACTAGCAAATATGTGATGTCAGGTGTCTTCACTCTAAAAATAGTGAAGACCTTTTTCATGTTATTTGCACAGCATTTCCATTTTTGACACTAAGCGCTTAATCATGGGCGTATATCATGCCCTTAGGGTCTATTTGTGTAATCGCATCCTGATTAGAGATTCTTTGAAGCAGCTAATTACAGTTCAGCTCACAAAATGACCATTTCTTCAGTTCAGCCACATTAGCATAGCAAAGCCTCTCTCTCTGTGCACACACGGAGAATGCCTACTGGTCAAAATAATCAGCATCATTAGAGGGCAAGTCAGCATCTTTATAACGTCTTCATCACAGTAGGATCCTCCAGTCAGCTCATTGCTCTTGAAGTCTGTGTGTGTGTGTGTGTGTGTGTGTGTGTGTGTGTGTGTGTGTGTGTGTGTGTGTGTGTGTGAAAGCGAGAGAGAGAGAAGCGAGAGGAAGAGAGCGAGAGGAAGAGAGTATGAATGTGTGTGGTGTTTGTGTGTTTTGTGTGTGTGTGCATGTGAGAGAGAGAGAAAGTGAGTGAGTGAGTGAGTGAGTGAGTGAGTGAGTAAATGAGTGAGAGACAGAGAGACAGAGAGCATGTGTATTTGCATGGGTAGGTCTGAATGTGTATGTGTGTGTGTGTGTGTGTGTTTCTCCCCAACAAACTCATTACAGGGAATAAAATCAGTGTGGATTTTATGGTGTTTTGGGAACGGACTGGTTAATCAGATTTATTGCACACTTAAGCTTAATTGATTGCCTTCACGGGTCCAAATGAATAATTAAGTGCTAACAAGCATACTTTCTGTTTCATCAACCTACAAGCCTGCCTGGAGAACCACCATGACCCACAGGGAGGGGAGACAAGAACTGTCAGTCAGGCGACCCCAGCACATGGGGCCACTAACCCTTACCAACATTTCAGCCCTGGAGTGTAATAGGACCATACTTCTAAATCCTCTGAAATAATTAAAGAAGTGTTTTTATCCATAACAAAGTACATAAAGTTTATTATTGAACATACAGCTAGCATACTAATTAAGCAAATATCATTTTGAAGGAGTAACATTTTTATTAAAATTATGTACCTTCACGCTGATTTTTAACTGTAAACTGCTGAGGTTTTTTTTCTTTTTTTGCTAGGGGTCCTTACTGTCTGTCTAAAATAGAAGCTGTGAGTATGTCACTCTGGCAACAGGATTACAATCGTCCCAACCGACCTTCAGCTGCTCTTGGTCAAATCAATATGATCATCAACACTGTACCCCCCCCCAGACTCTCCCACCCCCTCCATATTAACCCAGTTGAATCAACTCCCAGCCAACACCTTCCCTGGCAGTGCAACATCGATCCAGCTGTGTGGACTGATAGAGCCACTGTATGTACTGACACAAGTGTTGACTTGAGTGGGCTGTGGACAGCACTCTCTTGAGGCGGGGGGGTGTTGGGGGCTGTGCTGGTTGTGTAGGTGAAGAGCTTTGAAAGTACACGTGATTTTTATTTGTGTGTGCTTACTCATACTCACACAAGCCTACACATATACACATACACACAATCCCTGAGCCCCGAGGACACACACACACACAAAGACACACAAATACTGCATTATACAAAGACAACACAATGCACGCACACCACAAATTTGTGCTGTGCAAAACCACACGTATGCACGCAAACACAAGCGTTAGTGCAGCACAAAGAAAAAGAGCACATACACATACAAACAGAAAAACATAGTGATGTTCACCGACCACAGCGGTGCCTCTCCGCTCCGCTCCAATCAATAACAACATGCAGACTATTTGGCAAAAAAAAGGGCAGT
The DNA here is from genome assembly GCA_030347295.1 of Setipinna tenuifilis. Lineage (NCBI taxonomy): Eukaryota > Metazoa > Chordata > Actinopteri > Clupeiformes > Engraulidae > Setipinna > Setipinna tenuifilis. The sequence goes on from CM059281.1 coordinate 5,448,242, forward strand.
GCATTAATTCCACCTGCCCATGTAAAATGTTACTGGCATATCCAAAGGCGAGGGCTGATATTTAGGAGTACATTAATAGAGGTTGGTGATGGGTTAATTCAGTTTTTGTGGCAGGGAAACAGAGGTGCTCTCTGGGCATTGGTGGTTGCAATGGTGGGGGGGGTGGATTAGAGGAGGGGAGGCATATAGGCAGGGTGTTGTTTGGGAGCGATACCATCCCCTTTCCCTTTGGCCATGTGTCACTTTGATTAATGTTGCTTTCCTTCGGGTGACCCCCAAGGTCAGTGGAATAGTGGGAGCGCGGTGGCGCTTTTTTGCCAGGCGCCACTGGATGGGGGTAACCGATGCATAATTCACTCCCCCCAGGAAGCTCCTTGCCATGCTTCTAATCTGAAATGTAATCAAACTGCAGTGGCTTTGCGAGAGACTGGAGGGAGAGGGAGAGAGAGAGAAAGACAGAGAGAAAGGGTCGATTCAGAGAGGAGGAGGGAGTCACATACGTGCACACAATCACACAGACATGCAACTGCACACAATCCCACTTACACAGGAGAACAAATAAACACCACAATAATGTGTTTTATTTAAACATATAAGGGCAGCTTTACTCACACTTAAGCGTAACTTATCAAATACTCATTAATCTCATTAGATGATTTTAAAGGATATGTTAAAGCCGTAGAGCATCAGTCCATCCATGCCTGCGAATGATGGCACTTTAGTTATTTCTGCACTGTAATGCACTTTGGGATGAGATGTGTTTTGCCTTTGTGGTGATTATTATTTCTTTTCATGTTGTTCTTTTTGATTCTGCTGCTATCTCAGACAGGCCCCTCTTGAAAAAGAGATTCTATATCTCACTGAGACTACCCTGGTTAAATAAAGGTCATGGATGTATGCACATACACAGCCTGTACATTTACAATGATTCGTTGTAAAAAATAATCTAAATCGTAAACTTTTTTCTGAACAAATCATACACAAACTAGCAATAGCATGTACAGTATACATTGTTGGATGTATGTACACGTTTGCACTAAACCAGCCAACCAAACAACACACCCACTCAGACAAGGGGGACATTCCACATGCAAACACACTCGCACAAGTTATTCAGACGCATACTCACCATTCAATCTGTCACACTTCCTGTGTCAGTGACATCATCCAACACCCCTAACACCAACACCCGCCCCCCCGCACTCCACCACCCAACTCCACTCCACCCCCATTTCCTCCCCTTTCCCTGGCAGATAGAGGGCCAGCTCGATTGACTCAGTCACTCACAATCACAACACATCCCACATGCCAGATCGCTGCTTCACTCCTTCCTAAAACAAGAAGCCAAGCCAAAAAATCTCTCTCTCTCTCTCCCGCTCTCTCTCTATCTCCCCTTCACAGTGCACTCTTGTCAGGAGGACACAAACCCAGAAGGAGGACAGACACAGACACAGCCTGCCAAGGTTAGCAATCAGCCGAAGCTTTTTGTGCAGTTTATCGACTCGGAGAGGCAGCAGCAGCAGCATGTGATGAATGCTTTCTGGGCACGTCATATGTTCTGTCTTTCCAACGGGCACACCTACATTCCTGTGTAAATGTCACATCAACACTGCAGCGCTTCGGCCAAGATGGCTGCCGCCCGTGGTCAAAGACACTGCAATCTCACTTGCGGGTGTCTGTAATGCTCTGTGCTATCAATTTGAGACTGCCTCCCCCTCCTCCCGTCACCCAGCCCCCCCCAAAACCCCCTTCCATCCCTTCCCCCCTTTCTCTCGCTCTCTCTCTCTCTCTCTCCTTTCTTCTCTCCTGCTCCTTATTTCCAGTCAGCACACATACACACACACACACACATACACACACACACACGTGCGGGCACGCACACACACACACACACTCTGGAGCGCCATGAATCTTTCATGCTGCCGCTCGCTATAATCCCTGAGGCGTGCTCCCCCGAGACCCACACACCCGCCTCCATCACCTTCCACCAGCAGAGAGGGACCGGCAGAGAGGGGCAGATAAAGAGGGAGGGGGGCAAGAAAGAGAGGGAGAGAGAGCGAGAGGGGGGAGATAGAAAGGAGGGGGAAGTAGAGAGAGCGGGAGAGAGATAGAGAAAAGGAGGGGAGAGAGAGAGAGGAAGAAAGATAGAAAGGAGGAGGTAGAGAAACACAGAGAGAGAGAGCGATAGATAGAAAGGAGAGGGGTGGGGGGGCGTGAGAGAGGGAGAGTGAGAGACAAATTGAAGGTGTGCTGGAGGACTAGGTTTCAGAGCTGCAATTACAGGCTCTCTTTTGACCGAGGAGAGAGGTAGGCGTGGGGGTGAAGACAAAGGGATTTTTGTTCTTCTCGCGCTCCTCCGTGCACTCGGTGTGACACGCGCTGCAAGGCCCCGTCAGCTCTTTCCCCCTTCTGCATCGCACCAGCCGTGGGCTGCAGTGAGCTCCAGCAGCAGGAGCAGCAGATAGAGATCTTGATGCTAACTGATAGGCATGTCAAGGGATTGTCACACAAGCCCAGACATCCTTGTGATGTCCTCACAGCGAGACCAGTCCAGACCACTGAGGGAAGAGCAAACAAGGACACACTACCACTACCACTACCACCATCCCTCTCTCTCTCTCTTTATCTTTCTCTCTCTCTCTCGCTCTCTATCTTCCTCTCTTACACACACTCACACACACAAGAGAGAGGAAAACTAACCCACAGAGACACTCTGTCGGTAGTGTCACACTTGAAAACTTCAAGAAAATGCAAAACAAGGCATCAGACACTCCAGGATGCAAATAGGTCCCAAACGGCCACATTAAATGCCTGGTGTCTCGGTGGAGGTTGTTGTGTGTCACTTTTGCGGGTTCAGGAGGTCCCTCCCTGGGCTGCTGTGGGCAATATCGTGTTCCTCCTCACTCGGTTGCCTTGAGAGGGGCACGTATGTGCTGTAGGCCGGTGTGGTGGTGGTGGGGGTGGCGGAGGAGCCCCAGAGAAGGAGCACGTTAATTAACAGCATGAACGTCAGCGACAACACACACACTGTCCTTGCGGACTGGATTAGGTTATGGAGGCTTTGCAACAGATTTACAGTGCCACTGATTAAGAATAGGGTTATGGGTAAGGGTAAGAGTAACAGAGAGAGAGAAGGAAAACAGAGAGAGAGAGAGAGAAAGACAAAGAGAGAGAGAGTGAGAGTTACAGAGAGAGAAAAGGAAAACAGAGAGAGACAGAAAGAGAACGAGAGAGAGAGCAATTCAAGGCATAAAAATAGAATGTCATTGAATGCAACTTTGAACTGCCTACGTAGCAAGATGCAAGACTTTTTGAAGTGGAAGTCAGGTGCTCCTCCTGTGACTCACCTGGCTGTGGGAGGTGAGGTGAGGTGGTGGGGGGGCAGTGGTCTGTGGCCCTGTGGCCCCCTAACCCACCTCAGCCTTTCCAAGGGCCTCCCCCCACTCCTCACACACGCTCCTGCCTATGTATTAGCAGCACCCACAAAACACAATTACTGTGAGTTATGACCCAGCCGTCCTGGTGGGTGGGTGCTGCCGAGAGCGAGGGACCGAGGGAGAGGGGTGGAGGAAACGGAGAGAGAGAGCAAGGGAGAGAGAGAGAGGGAGGGAGGGCAATGCATCAACTGCAGCGTGGCAAACAAGCAGTGCAGCAGCGCGGCCACGCACCTACAAGCACCTCGGCAGGCTGCAGGGGCAAATGAAGGGGGCAGTGCCAATTTCACGCCTCCCTGCGCTGCATCCCCCCCACTTCACTCCCCACTCTCTACTGCACCCCACACACACACACACACACACACACACACACACACATACACAGAACTACCCCCATACACACGCATGCACACACACACAACCACCCCCATAACAGACACACACACACACAACTACCCCCATACACACACACACACACACATACATACACACACACACACACAGAATTACCCCCATACACACACACACATACATACATACACACACACACACAGAACTACCCCCATACACACACAGACACACTGCCAACACCCCCTCACTCCCACCTTCACAACACTCCTCTCATGCTCGACTATGACAGCAGCGTGGCATGAAGATCCATCTCCAGCTAACAACCCGGCACGCATAATAAACTAGCAGCCCGCAGTCTGCCTGCCTGCCTGCCTGCCAGCCGAGGAGCAGCATGCAGGAGTGATCTCCCAGCCTCCCTGCTGAACCACTCCAGGGGGGGAGAAGAAGCGCCGGAACGTATACCTGCACAAGGACAAAGGAGGGCACAGCGAATGTTTAATTACAAATGATAAAAGCCACTCTGTTTTTAATCATTTGTCCGGCGCCTTTGGAATAATTATTCCGGCGTTTTTTTTTTTTTTTGAAGTGGCTTCTAATTAACAACAATTACTGCATAATGGGCTTCTGCCATTATGTAATCCAGGTGTACACAATGTGTTGACATATTCCCACCTGTGCTGGTGTCAAGGCTAACATTATTCAATGCGTGTTTTATGTATCTATTTGCTTTAGTTATTTATTTATCTTTTAAGTCGTGCCTTTCAAGGCAGACACGGTTATTAGAACAAACATGTCCCCCTCCTTGTACAGCGGAGAAAGGCAGATTATTTTCAAGGTTTTAATTGCCAGCAGCAGACTGCTGTTGTTTCTTTCTTTCTTCCTTTCTCTCTGTCGCTCGCTCGCCTCGCTCCACCACCCCCCACCCCCTCTGCGTCGGTGCCAGTATCGGCTGCCTGCCTTTGTAACGGCGCCCTGTGTACAGCGGTACCACTGAGCTGGGGCGCATGGCTGCCTTTGTTTGCTCAACCCCACGCAGTGACAGAGATAAGCCCCAGTGCTCTCCCAGCAGAGCAAAGTGCCGCACCACCACCTCCACCACCACCACCACCACCACAGGACCAGGCCCCCGGGAGCCCCGCCACAGACACAGACACAGACACAGACACAGACACAGACACACAGCCTCCCGTGGGACTGGGGCTCTGGGTGGAGAGGGCTCGAGGTGACTTACTGCTACAACACTGGGTGTCTGGCTGGGCAGGGCTGGACTATTTGTGTGTACGTGTGTACATGTGTACATGTGTACGTGTGTGTGTGTGTGTGGAGAGACAGGTTTGTCTCTGGTAAGTGGACCACTCATCATTAAAGATATAGTGACTGCTGTCTGGTTGAGTTGGACGCCTTGTGTGTATGTGTGTATATGTGTGTGTGTGTGTGTGTGTGTTAATGGAGAGACAAGCTTGTCTCTCAGTCTGGTTGTGTGGACCACTTACCATTAGAGATATGGTGTGTGTGTGTGTGTGTGTGTGTGTGTGTGTGTGTTTGTGTGTGTGTGAGGTTTGTCCTTCAGTCTGGTTGTGTGGACCACTCATCATTATTGATAGGGGGTGCTCGATGTCCTTCTAGCTGGGCACTGTTGTCACGGGAAAACCTCAATGTCACTCACCAAAATAAAACAAAACACAACAAAAAAGACACTGAGCTGTAAACAAAAAGTGTAGCTTACAGCAAAAAGACATGGCCAGCTTTTTTGATCTACATAATTTGATACAATTGACCCATGGCACTACTACAACATTTTGGCAGGGGGTTGTCTGGGTAGGCTCTGGCGTGGTGCCCGCTCTCATTGTGCGGTGTGTGGCTGTCACAGGGAACCACCCGCGGAGGGCGAGGCGTGTGGGGGCCAGAAGCGGAGTTGTGTGCCATACCAGTACCAGTGCAGCTTGACCAGCAGGAGCAGATGGAGAAGCAGAGCTGGCACACACGCCACGTGAGTGCCAAGTACCCTCTAATCAGACTAAATGGGCTACCATGAATGAGCTGTGAAAACCCTGACCTCTCTCTCTCTTTTTCGCTCCCTCTCTCTCTTTTTCTCTCCCTCTCTCTCTCTCTCTGCAGCCACCTCACCACTTGGCACACACAGGAGCCCACTTCCTCCATCTCCAGCTCAGCTTTTTTTTCCCCCTTTACACACACACACACACACAGATACACACACTCGGTCACACACACTCACACGGTTTCCCGAATTAGCAGGAATTCTCACAAATGGAAATCCATTACGTCAAGATGCTGCAAATGACACATTATGAATGCACCAGAAGTGGCCTATTAAAGTCGAATCAGACATCGTCAATGCATTCATATCAGGAGACCAATCCCAGTTAAGTTAATAATGTGCAATCAATCATAGGTCACTTACCAGAAGGGCTAATGACACAGTGTTAAAGCAGACCTAATCTGTTCGTCGACAGTGCACTGAGCGAGGGGGAAATTAGAGCGCTGTAATCTACGTGTGTGAGAAAGAGACAGTGTGTTTTGTGTGTGTGTGAGAGAGTGTGTGTGCGTGTGTGTGTAGGACCTCCATTAGATGGACTGTGCACAAATGTTCTATGTCCTTCATTTAAAGACGAAAGTGGGTCCAGATTTGGTGAGTGCTGGAGGGCGGGATTAATTGGATTCTTTAGGAAATTGGAAGCTGGTGTGTGTGTGTGTGTGTGTGTGTGTGTGTGTGTGTCCATGTGTGTGTGTGTGTGTGTGTGTGTGTGCGTGTGTGTGTGTATGTGTGTGTCCATGTCTGTGTGTAAGTGCGTTTGTCTGTGTGTGTGTCCATGTGTGTGTGTGTGTGTGTGTGTGTGTGCGTGTGTGTGTATGTGTGTGTCCATGTCTGTGTGTAAGTGCGTTTGTCTGTGTGTGCGTCCATCCTTGTGTGTGTGTGTGTGTGCCTGTAGCATACTCTGCATGTGGGTACATATTAAGCTCTCTTCAGTTTACTGAATTAAAGAGGACAGATGATGATGACACATGTAAAGGCACATTTCAGCCTCTGCCATTGTTTACGTTACATCACTGGAAGAGAATCTCTTTCAGACCCTGCTGCCAAGGACTGTGTTGGGGACAGCTTGAGAACTAATGCACTAGCGAAGATAACATAGTGAAAAACTGGTGAACGACTAACACTTTCCCTGATCTGAGATTGGAGCGTGCATCACTGACAGTCTGTTAGCTCTGGCAAAAGCCTAAGATGGGAAGACATGCATGGAGAAAGAGATAGGGGAAGACAGAGAGAGAGAGAAAGTGAGAAAGAGCGCTAAACAGAAATAAAGACAGAGAGAGAGAGAGAAACAGGGGGAGCGAGGGGGGAGAGAAACAGCAGAAGGAAAGAAGAAGGGAATGATTAACTCGCACTGTTGGGTGATTCACCATATCTAATTCATTGGAACTGTTTAAAGTAGTTGATAGGCTTTACCTCATACACTCTCCATCTCCTTCTCCTTGTCCACCCCCACCCCTCCCCCCTTTGCTCTGACTGACCACTTTCCTCACAGACACAACCACCTTGTATGTAAACCCTTTTTAAGCCGGGCTATGTCAGTGTCTGATGAATTTAATCTAAATGCCACCTCCACAAATCCACACCCCTGTGGAAAGCGACCTTGGGTGTCTGAAAAGACAATATAAGATCTCAGTTTTTTCATTAGATGTTACAAAACACTCCTGATAGTGTGTATATGTGGTCATATACTGCATGTCTCTGTGTTAGTTCTTGTGTATACGTATGTATTTCAGTCTGGCTATTGTACCGTGAGTTTGTCCTTGTGTGTCCCATGTGTGTGTGTGTGTGTGTGTGTGTGTGTGTGTGTGTGTGTGATTCTGAGAACACGACAGAGAGTAATCCTGCCTTTAGGTGCTTCTAGCCATGGGCCACCCATTATCAGTAGCCTCCCCTAACAGCTTAATAATTTATAAACATGCAACACAATAGGGATGAATAAAAATGCATTGATGTTAAGGTCATCCGCACTTAAACCTGTCTCTTTAATGAATTGACAACAATATGAGATGGTTACAAGCTGAGATGCTCTATCAAAATAATTATGTTCCTAATAAAGGTGTAATTATGTCTGATTACAATGTTGGTGCCACTACAGTACAGTGTGTGTGCATCGCCTCTCATTTCCCCTGCCCTTTGCGTAAGCTTCCACACTCACCTCCCAGCATTTCAAACAATGCCTTTTATACATGTACAGACAAACCCATTCACACATACGCGTGTGACACACACAGAGGCACTCACACACACGCACACACACACACGAACGCACACACAGGCATGCACTCACATACACACACACACACACACACACACACGCACACATACAGCTTCCAGCGACACCATGGAGATCTCTCCATTCAGAACCTGTAATTATAGTCTCTCAAGATAAATCAATTAACATGAACATATAGCCTTTAATTTAATCCACAGCTAATTAAAGTGGGCTATCGAGGAAGAAGCGGGTGGTTGATGGGTGGGGGGTGAGTGGTGGGGGTGGTGGTCGAGCCGTGGGAAGCACGTGTGGTGTGTATGTGTGTGTGTGTGTGCGTTTGTGTGTGTGCGCACGTGTGTGTGGATGTGTTTGCCAGTGCTGCAAAAAAAAGAGGTTGTGCATTCCGCCAGCAGAAAGAGGGGCCCTCCTTTGTTCTTTATTTAAGAAGAAAAAAAAATCACACAAAAACAATGGCCGCCAAAAATAGAACAAACAGGAAGCTGTTGTGAAGAGACAAAATGGAGGCAAGGGACATAGGAGGACAATGGGGAGAGGGGTAGCCTATAATATTAATGTCTGCTATGCCCAAGGACAGAAAAAAAGCCTGGATACCTGTGGAAAAAAAAATCCCTTTGTGGTGAGAGAAAAAAAAAAGCCCCCTTGCCGCCTCTGCGGCAATATCTGAGTTTTCTAGCTCTCTAATCTTGGCCTATTTGCATGGCGGGCCACTGCGGCAGCGGCGTCATCAGACCGTGTTAGCGTGTGTGACAGCCCGGAGAGGAGAGCCGGGGATACACAAACAGACATCCCGCAATCTGCAGCAGCTGGCGTGAGAGGGACACGCTGATCACAATCTCCCCCTTTTTCAATTTACCGCCACAGCTGAGCGGGCCGCGTCTCCCCATATCTCTCCGTCTCTCTCTCCCTCTTCCTCTCTCTCTCTCTCTTCCTCCCTCGTTGCTCCCTTGTTTATCTCTTCCTCTATCCATCTCCTTCATCTGGTCCACCTCTCCCGGACAAATGGAGTGGAGTGGAGACGGAAGCGCCTGTCCAATCCCCTCCCTCAAATTGTTTGGGACAGTCGGGGCTCGCTCTTATCACTGGGGGTGGGGGGGCCCAGAGTATCTGGAAGCCGCCGTGCCCCATCAAATTGAATCACTACATTTCTATATGTTGTAGGTGTTGTATGTATACTGAATGTATGTATAAGTATACTTGGTCAATAACTCTGATACTGGCTATACACATAATTTCACTGTTCCTGTTACATCAATTAGGTACAGCGTAACAAAGTGTGAAACAATATGTAACATTATGTACTTACACTGTACCATAGGTTTAGGGTGAGTGTTAGCTATGTCCAGTGTAAGTACATAATATTACATGTTGTTTCATGTGGATACACTACAAAAGAAACAGTAAAATAAAGTGTTAGCCATTCTCATTTTGATAAAAATCTGATTCAAGTCGATGGAATCAGCGTGCCCAAAGGAGGCCTGGTCTCATATGCCCCAGACGGAGGCTGAGGCTTGGCCTGAGGGGGTTTGGCTTCATGAGGTGGCGGTGATGTGAGGATAAAATGGATAAAATCCCTCTCTGGTTGATGGGTTCTCTGCAGATCGTTTCCCTCTCAAGCTGCCCCCTTTCTGAGGCCTGAAAAGCGAGAGGGTCTGTTGGCTAGCGCTCGGGGGCAGCTCTAGCGCAGCTCTAGCCACCATGAGGCATTTATCTTCATCTTGGATCTGTGTTGCAAATGGATTTGGGGAGGGCAGTAGGAGGGGGGGGGGGGGACCTGCAGGACAGCGGTAACAGGTCTGTGGATTAGACGGCCTTTCATTGGCATTAGTGTAATTAAGCCTGGAGATTAGCTCTGCAATGCTATCGATTTTCTCCCTTTTCTTCCCAGCAATTGGGATTTAAAAAAGAAGGAAAAAAAAATCAGGTTACAAGCCTCCCCCCACTTCACAAGCCATGGTGACAGACCAGGGTCTAGATAACCTTGAACTACAAAGAATGCAACACAAAAACACATGAGGAAAAAAAAACAAGCAGCACATTGCAACAAAAATCGATCTGAATGAACTTTAACACCAATTCTTACTACTCGCCTTGGGTTCTGGCTGATGTAAATAGCAAATTGGACAATGTGAGCGTACAAAAGAAAGAAAAAAAAAATTAAAATCACTCTGCCCTCTAAATGGCCTCTAGGGCTCATAAAGTCACCATTAATTCTTCAAATCTTATTAGATATCGCAATTATTATTATTATTTGGCTAATTAAATTCCCCCCGAAGTGGGCTGGCTTGGCTTTGGGTCCCCGTCATCTTGGCGGGGATCGGCGTAGAGACAGGCTGCCCACAGGGCAACGGGCAACAGCGGCGCCAACGCGCCAGCCGAGCTAGCGAGCCGCTCTCTGATGGTTTCCTAGGCGACGGCAGGCAGGAGATATAGAACCTGCCAAATGGAAAATGTCAATTACAGTAGATATGTAGATACGTTGTGGAGGGAGTGGAGCGGGCGGAAAGGGAGAGGGAGAGAGGAGATGGAGAGAGAGATGGAGGGAGGGAGGGAGGGAAGGAGGGAGAGAGGGATAGAGGGAGGGAGGGAGGGGTGGGTGGGGAGAAAAGCAGAGATGAGAGGCTGCGTTCTGTCCACCGTGCTGACAGAGAACGGCTGTCTGCTTCTATCACATTACCATTTCTTTTGGAGAAAGAGCCCGCTAGAGGATCATCAAATTCCTTCTGCTCGCCTCACCACCCCCACCCCACCCCCTCTACCTTTTTTCACAGTCTCCTCCAGCACCTCCACCTTTTGCTGGCAATTTGATTCAGCCGTGAAGATAAGGTCACGAGAGCAGAGCAGGGAATAGAAGCAACCATTCTGGTATAATCCAAACATTGATCTCTTTCCATGCGGTGAGGAATGATTGTAAAACTCCATCACCAGGTGCCTGTAAAGGAAGGAGGGAGGGGGTGGGTGGAGGAAGAAAGGGAGGTGGAGGTGATAGTGGTGGTGGTGGTGGTGGTGGGTTGCGGAGGAGAGGGAGGGAGGTTGGGGTTGGAGGTGCTGCCTGTGGCTCTGTGTGTAGTGGACTGACCAATGAGGAGAGATACAGTAACTGGGGGGACGGGGGGGACTATTCACTGGTGCCAGGTCTAATCATTGCTATGTCCAGCAAACAAGTTTCACGCTTGAATCCAAAACATTTCCCAAGCCTGAGGCGACTATTCTTTAAGCTATAGTGGTTGAACAATGGCGATGTGGGCAATAATGGAGGGGGAAGGGTCTACAAAACATTTTTAACCACATCTAATTTAAGGCTGATATGAAAATGGCCATAGTTGATATTAAAAATCTTTTTTTTTCTCTCCTGGAGGATGGGATTAAAATAGTCAATATCCTCCTGGCATCCAGTTTAATCAGAGAGTAAAGGGTTTAGAAATGCAATCAAGCAAGCCTTTAAACATGAAGAGCCTGCTGCCAAAAAAGTGCCAATCAAAATCCCTCATCTTATTATTGTCTTGTAGCGAGCATGGGCTGTAGGTTGACCTAGTTCTGATGACACCTTCACAAGGGAGGGAGACAGAGAGAGAGAGAGAGAGGGAGAGAAAGGGAGAGAGAGAGGGAGAGAGAGAATGACAAATAAATGAAGAAAGAGACAAGCAAAAAGAGAAAGAAAGAGAGTGTGTGTGTATATGTGTGTGTGCATGTGTGTAAGAGCGAGAGAGAGAGAGAGCAAAACAAGTGAGTGAGTGTCTGAGAGAGAAGAATTGGGAGAGAGAGAAAGAAAGTGTGAGTGTGTGTGTGTTCGTGAGAGAGAGAGCGAGAGAGAGAGAGAGAGAGAAAAAGAGAGAGAGAGAGCACATAGAAATGCTGTGGGTGTTCAGCCGAACAATCTGCCATCTCTGTTTGTCAAAGGTGATGGTTGCCCGCAGCTACACATCATCCTCATTCATTATTGCTCCGCTTTTGGTAATGGCACCTCATCTGCATTTGTGATTCAGTCATCTTCTCACATAGCTATCTCCCTCGCAAGCATCCAACACCCACAAGCAAGACGTGACAGAAGTGTTGCTGCCTTGATTTCATGTAATTAATAGAGCATGCCTACTATAGGATGAAAGCTAAATCACCAGTAATTGGAGAACGATAAAATCCAATTTTCAGATAACAAAAAAAGCAAACAAACGCGTTGCATGCCCTTTCTTTATTTAGATGAAGATCGAATAATTCATTCACTTTATGTGGCACTGTTACACCCCACTTCAGCTGAGGTGACGTTTTAGCACTACTTATGCTTCTAAAAATGCTGTGCTACTGCTGCTGGCACCTACAGCTAATTTAAACAGCAGTGCACTGATTGAACAGGACTGTGGCTAGGACTACCTCACAAGAGTTCCTGACAGCATACACATACTCCATAGACCAGGTACTGAAAGGGGGAAAAAGGGTGCAGGCTAAACATTGAGACATTCTTTCAAAAAAAGGCTATCAACAGTAAAAGAAACAGAGTAGATAGAAACATCATTTGCAATATCACCAAAAAAAGCAGCGTAATTTACTGTTTTTTACAGCCTGCAACATTATTATTATTATTATTATTTTTGCATTTGAAGATCTTCTCAACCACCAGTGCAGCTACCTCACACTGTAAACGTCTATGGAGGAGGTAGCCTACTTCTTTCTGATTGCCCACATTAGTGCACATAATCTCCAAGGTCTGTCCATAGAGGGGAACCACATGGGGCACCATGCCACACAGTAAAGGCAGGCCAAGGAGGTACCGAGTTGAGGTTCACCCTGTGGTCTGGGAAACACACACTCGTCTACTAAGACATTAGTCGTGGACTCTTGCTCTGGATGGAATGGAACACAGCCTCGTGGGAATTCTAAAACGAGGGGATGCCGTTAAGGGGGGATTGTGGGTAGCGCGCGGAGTGGTAAATAAATCACCCAGCCAGAACATGAGATGGTACCTCCGGGCGAAACGGACGAAAGGACAAAGCTAAAGGGACCGGGAAAAGGTCAAGGAGAGCAGAGGCAGGAAACGCTGTGGAAAAGGTCGCCCATAACGTGTGAGAAGAGCTGCCTGTAAAAAAGAATGATATCACCAGCAAGGAGAGAGTGGATGAGAGAAATAGAGAGACAGAGTGAGAGAGAGAGAGAGAGACAGAAAGAGAGAGAGAGAGGAGTAATACCCTTAGTTTGTCAGTGGTGTTGTAAATCTGGCCTCGAGGCAAGTAAGTTTGGAGTTGTAAATCTTCTACAAAGTCACACAGACACACAGAAAAGTAAACAAGCTAAGGCATGTAAGGCGAAAGTGTGAGATCATTTTATTAATGAGCTTCTAATCATATTGAGCTATAAGCGCAGGCAAATACGGATACACTGATACTGATGAAAAAAACAATCAGAACTGCCCTATCTGTAGATAGCTCAAACTGCACATATGATTAATACTGTGATGATTATCAGTGTCATTATTACAAGCCTCATTATGATCGGCAATATTAATGGCAATAATTTGATTATTAATGTAGCTAATTCATAAAATCCCCTCCATATAATGACCATCATCCCTAGCATGCAGGCCCTACATTACTTTAAAGAAAGACCAATTACCGGCAGCGAGACAGAGAAAGGTGAGCAGTATCTTTCTTTATCAAGAAGGGGGGGCTTCCTTTTGCTTAATTCTCAGAATAATCTGTTTAATCTCCCCCCATCGCAATTGATACATCTATTCCTTTGCGCACAATTTATTAGCTAGCTTGTGCAAAGCCCTGTAGTGCATTACTGTCAGGCTAATCCAATTAGCAGAATGTATTGCATGGGGGGTGTGGAGTGTGGGGGGCTACAGGAGAGGAGTTGGGAGTGCAGGAGCTCGTTGAAGGGGATTGAGGGGGCCCACGTATGTTCGCTACTAGCCCTGTCGGGGGTAAGAGCATTAGCGACAGCGGCGCAACCGCGCCACACGCTTTTATTACCGTTATTACCGCCCCTGCACAAACAGCACCGGTGATTGCAGCGAGGCCCGGGAGGAGCTGTGTACACAGTCGAGGATGGGTGATCATGAGGCCCCTCACGAGACCAGCCTCGGTCTCACACCGCAACACATCCCTTATTCCCCCCCGCCCGCCGTCTCCCCTTCCCAACACTGTGACAACTCTTCTGTTATCTGCCCCACACTTAAAGAGCTGCCTTCACTCTCAGCCAGTCACTAATTAAGTCTTCTATCTGCATTGTTAAATGTGAAGCGCTGAACCAACTTATAAAAAATTAAGTAAATGTGCTGCGTGAATTTTTTATGTCAGTTAAACCGAACAATGTTATGTACAGTATGTAAAAACATCTATGTTAAACCGATGTAAAAACATCTATGTTAAACCAATGTGAAAACATCTATGAAGCACATTTATGCCATTTTTTTAAGTTGGTTCAGTTGGCTGGTTCAGTTGGTTGCCTAAGTTGTACAGCATTTTCAACAGTGTGGCTGAAGAGTTGTGTTGTGCAAATTAGAATCAGCATATTAAGTGAGTGACTGGAAGAAACATGATGTGGTACCAAGCGTAGCTACTTGAAGCCCAAAGGTTGTCTATCACTCCTCTCAGCCTCTCCTCTCGGACCTTTGGGCCGCAGATTTGAGCCGGTCAGTGTTGGTTTACAGCTCCTCTCCTCTCCAGTCAACACAGACATCATTTCAAATGGACGACGAGTAGCCCAGGAGGAGCCGCGGCTCTGCTTGGATATTCACCGCGCAGTCTATTCCCACAGGTTGAATAATGCATTTGGGGGAAGGCTGGCTATTGATTGCCTGATGAAATTGAGCGGGGGAAGTGCCGCGGCGTGGTCGATGCGTAAGTGAATGAAAAGCAAAATGCACACCCCGACTGATATGATGTGCAGCCGAGGGGAGGATGCAGTAACTCAATGTTCGCCATGTCTTTCTCCTCTCTCCTCTTCCACTGTCTTCTCTCTTTCTTTCTTTTTTTACTTCTTTTTTTCTTTCTTGCTTTCATTTTTTTTCTCTGATTCACGTTTTCTTTTTGTGACTCACTGCTTTATCTCTCTCTCTCTCTCTCTCTCTCTCTCTCTGTCTCTCTTTCTCTTTCTCTTTCTTCCAGTCACTCTCAGACAGAGAAAAACACATATATTACCATCAGGCTGATAACGACTCTTAGGCCTTCCTCCCGGCCTCCTCCCTGCTTTTAGCATGAGAGATGGAGAAAGAGGAGGGGGGAGGAGGGAGAGGGTATGAGATGCAGAGGGTGGGGGGCTGTGAGGGGCAGAATGATGAGGGGTGAGGGGTGGGGGTTGTGTAGCTCTTCAGATGGCTGTGGCAGCCGGGTGGAGGGATGGATGGATGGATGGATGGAGGGATGGCGGAGCTGGAGCTGGAGAGCGAGCAGGACGAGCTGGGAGAGCCCATTTAGCATCGGTGTGGAGAGCCCTTCAGCATTGTTTCCATTCAGCCCCTGCAGACGCACTTAAATAATCACCGCCTTTGTTCCACCGATCCTTGGCCAACGTGACGCTGCTGCGCAGAAGGGGGGGGAGAGAGAGAGAGAGAGAGAGAGAGAGAGAGAGAGAGATTGAGGGAGGGAGAATGGTAGAAAGAGTGAGGAAGACAGAGAGGGTAAAGAGAGAGAGAGAGGAGGGAGGAGAGAAAATGGTGGGAGAGAGAAAAAGAGATAGACAAAGAGGGAGAGGGAGTCAGGGGGGAGAAAGAGAGAGAGAGAGAGAGAGGGAGAAAGAGAAAAAGAAAGAGGGGGAGCCAGAGAGGGAGAGAAAGCGAGAGAGCGAGAGAGAGAGAGAGAGAGAGAGAGAGAGAGAGAGAGAGAGAGAGAGGAGGATGCGAGCGTGGTCCTCTACGGCCTCAGTCATAAGCTATTATCAGCACCGCATGATGGTTGTTATTCCAAGGGCCTCCATACAGGGCTCATTACTAATGTCTGCATAGCAGACATGGGGCCAGTGGCACTGTTGTTCATGTAGGCTCTTCAGAGAATGCCACCCTCTTTCCCATTCTTTTCATTAGGGTTTTGTAATTCCATTCAGTCGGTAAAATGAGCAGGCTAACAGAAATGACAGTGAAATATAATGTATAGCATGTGAGGGTTTTAATGAGACTACTGAAATAAAACCCCTGTTTCTCTTCCTGTCTGTGTTTTATACGCATTTGTCTGCTACCGTACTAATTTCCTATGCTTTAGAAATTTGTGCTGCTAGAAAAACTACAAAAATGTCCTTTGAGTTTTAAAGCCAGTGCAGACAAACACAATCACATACACATAGCCACAAACACACACAGAATCGCACATGTACACACATGTACACCTACTCACACACAGACTCACACACAGACACACACACACATGTACACTTACACACACAAAGACTCAGACACACACAGCCACACACACAAACACACACACACAAGCATGCACATATATCAGTCTCTCCTCTATCTCAGATGAAGGGAACAAAATGAGATTCCCCCCTCCCCCCTCTTAACACCACTCTCCCCACCTCTCTGATACCACGGTTTTAAGGAAACGTGCGAAGGCGCTTTATAATCACAGATTTTGAATTGGATGTCAGCGATGGCTTAAGTGACTATCTATCACCGGCTCTGGGCGCACACAGGAGGTCTTTAAAGGAGGCGGACTTCAAACACGCTGAGCCAGGGCCCCCCCTCCTCCCCGCGGCCCTCTCCTCCTCTCCTCCTCTCCTCCTCTCCTCGGCCCCGCAGGAGGGCCCCTGGGCTCCGTCGGGCTCCAGTCTCACGTCTGTTCGCATAAAGAGCAGCATGCCTCCTCCCTCTGAGTGATAGCCCTCAGAGGCTATATAGACAGGCCCCCCAGCACCTCACACACACACATACACAAACACACACAAACACACACACACACACACACACAATATACCACCCAGATACACATACACACACACCAACAAACACACACACACACAAATATACGACACAGATACACATACACACACACACATGCACACACACACACTCTTAGATCTGTCACTGCTGTTGGACTGCTGCAGCCTTCTTCTACCTGTCAATCAAGCTAAAGCTCATTCTGTCGAGGGTTTTTTCTTGTTTTTGAAAGGCAGGGGGGTGACTTTGAAACAGCTCATTGAAAATGCAGCATTGTTCACAGTTAAGGCTTTAGTCCAGTGACAGACAAAGGGGCTGAATATCTGCATACCTTTGAAAGGTGGCGATTTATTTAAATATATATAGTTAAGGAGGCTGTGAAAGGCTATATTCTTGCCTTTAAAAAATGTAAAAAATGTGCAGTAATAAGGAAAGTCCACTTTTTACAATGGTAATAGCACCAGACCAACAATACCTGTGCAGCCTTACCACCCTGAAGTCTCTACCTCAGCTGAGCTTGTGTGAGATTGACCCCTTGCAGTTCAAGCGCTAATGCTAATCGTATTAGCCTTCCCCTTAGCCATTATCAAGAGCCTAAAGGGATAACACGTGGGGCGCATCACAGAGAGTAATCCACTGCTAACAAGGACTAATAAAAAAGCATGACTATCCAATTTCTCTACCTAACTAAATGAAAACTGCAGGTTACTCATAAATATATCGTTGCTAAACTCATGTACCCAACAGTCTGTCGAACGATTAAAGCCACTGACCAGTGAATTTCTGTCCAATTCAGACTTCAGTGAGCACAGAGATGCAGCCCAAAATGTAAATAAGGAAGCACTATGATCTGCAGTATATGGACAAGGAAGAATAAACATGATTTAAAAACATGAGCCTTCATGGTGGCTTGCCATGTTTACATTAAATGCCATGTGTTTTACAGGCATGACAGTGTAGCCTAGTTCTATGCAGAGGTGGAGATTCCACCCTCAGAAAGTAAAAATCCTGTCATGTGTTCCTTCTGCCAGCTAATGCAGGTGATTTCACTAATTAGCTAATCTACCTGTCTGATAATTCAAGTGCTCATTAGGACAAGAGAGAGTATATGTATTCACAAAGAAAAGAGTTTCCTGTTGCATCAAGGAATAGTAGTATACTACTATTCTACTATTCTATACTACTAATAGTATACTGTACTGTATAGTTGTAGTTCTAAGCAGCCCAGTAATTTAAAGTTGGCAGTGAGAAATAATCAAAATAAATTTCTACACCGAACAGTCAACTAAGTCCGTATGAGTGTGAGTGAATGAACCCACAAGTTGACCTCTGCACTTTCTTGAGCCGAGCTCTTCACCTGCGGTGCTATGTATTACATGGTATGAAAATGAGGATGAGGATTTTTTGACACCACCATCTTAAGATTGACCAGATTCCGTTCAAAGTGTGTGTGTGTGTGTGATTTACTTTCCCCATAATACAGACGAAGTGGCAGCCCTTACGGCATATGGTGCTTCCCGACTCTGATGAGTCCATTTGGCTGCGCTAATCTGGAATGCATCATCCCCTGCTGTTGCAGGTGTCATGACTGCACTCGGCTCGTGTTTAAACAGATCTTCGCGTAGCACGTACTGTAGCACGTAGCACGTCCACGAGATGTGCCCACTCTCGCTGCGTTAGCGCCTCACATCAGCATCAAGCCTCTCTGCGGCGTGCCAGCTAACGAGCAGCCTTCTCCGCCGTCGGGTTAATGATCCCCGCCGCTCGCTGAGAGGGCGACCCTGCTGTTTCCAAGGCGGGGACCTCCTGCACTCATGCCCAGCCTAATGGATTAATCAGCCCTGTAATTCAATGCAAACAATTTAATAGAGAATAAACACATTCCGCTGATGAGCTCAAGAAGTCCATCTAGCTAATGCGGCTGTCGATGGAGTCAAGACACGACAGAGAGAGAGAGAGAGACAGAGAGAGGAAGAGAGAGGAGGGGAGAGAGAAAGGAGAGCAAATGAGGCTCCTTTCCAGGGTCATCTCGGAGAAAGGCTAACAACTGGGCCATCAGGGCACACTGAGTGGCACAGTGGGCCGTTATCCAAAGGGGCACCTGACACTGAGACCTGCATTGGCCTGACTGAGATGAGTGGATTTGTGGGAGGGGATGGCTGGCTGGCTGGCTGGCATGGACTCCACCATCAGTGGAGATGGAGAACAAAGAGGCGCCATGACGAGACGCTGTCAGCTGCGCAACCCTGAGTCAGCTCCACACGTCACTCTCCTCTCCTCCCCCGAGAAGCGATGAAAAGAGGTCTTTGGCGGGCCCTGTTTAGCATATGTGCCCCTTCATTAAGCAGATGCTAAGGCGGCAGGGGTGTGTGTGGGGGGTTGGTAGAGCGGCTGTGATGGGGTGCCTCCCATTAGCCAGGTCCTTCACCTCTCCCCCCCCCCCCCCACACACACACACTCCCTTACACTCATCTCCATAACAGCCTGACCCCCACAGTTACCACTCATTAACACGCCAGACGGCCCTGACCCCAGCCTGCGTCTCCTGGGCGACGCCGGTCCGCGTGATGAAGCAGGGCATGATGGGGATCTTTGATCACAGCAGGCGTGCTCACCTCAGCCCGTTGCTAATCCACACATACCACATCGCCAAGGCAGCCACCTCTGATGGATCTCAGAGGGGCGCCGTGCCCGAGTCATCAGTCCCCTGTTCGCCCCTTCCGATGCCCAATCTGTGCCTACATTTTTACCGCAGGAGCTGCTGCATGGGAGTAGCATCACGCCGCATGACCAGACGCTGCTGTCCACTGTGACAGAGGACACGGGGGCATCCGTGTAACAGTGTTTACTCTACAACATGTAAATCATTCATGCATGCATGCGCCGTTGCAGACACACTGGGGAACCCTTTGCAACGGCCGCTGGCAGTGAAAGTGATTGACAGACAGTCTGGCCAGCCATGACTCTATTGGGCCAGATTTGAATTTATGGGGGCTCCCCCCCCCTCCCCGGGGGACCCCTCTCTCCTGCTCCAGACGTCACCATCAATTCACCTCTGGTCTGGGGGCCAGACTCCCACAGGACCAGGATGGAGGGGGGGTCAGGGTCAGGGGCAAGGGGTCAGGGTCGAAGGGGGCCGCAGACCGACTCCGTTTGAGTCGAGGGGCTTATCGATCTGTCCTCCAGCTAACGGTTTCTTGGCCAATCAATATGGCAGACAGCTCTGAGTAATGCAAAAGGGGGTTTGTGGTCGAATTCGAAAAATAGATTTTCTCCAACCAGTGCAGAAATCTAGAATTCACGCTTGCTCAAACATGCTTTGGTGGGGGAAGAGATTGTTGCAAATTGCGCCTCTGGAGAAGGGATTTTAAGCAGCAGGTTTGCTGAGTGATGCGGCGTACGTGTCTTGTCGGTGTTTTTGATCGAGAGGTCATGTCAGAGCAGTGGCATATCAGCATAGCTGAAGCAGACGGGGGGTAGAAGGGGAGAGGGGGCTGCCAGGCCAGCCATATTTCAAGGCTGTGGGACACTAAAACTCGGCCGTAACAAGACTGCGGCGTCTGGCCATTTGAGATTACATTCATGTTTTCTCCCCGGCGCCTCCATTCCTGAACTCATTTTCCCACTGAGGCCTGATAGAGCTGATCTCATCAGACTCAGACTCTCGATCTCTTCTCCCTCTCTCCCTCTCTCTCTCTCTCTCTCCTTCCATCTCGCTTTCTTTTTTCGCTTGCTGCCTCCACATCTACAATTTGCAACCGGGGCAGCATATCCAAACGGCAGACAGACTATTGAAAGTCTCGAAAAACTGTCTCTGCAGACGCCCGGCTCTATTTCCGGCCGGTTTTTTGAAAATGTGTTTCATCTCCTCAGTCACGGATCTGGAGCCATGACACGTCCTCCTGCTCTTCCCAGCTCTCAACACTGCTGTCTGGGTGTTGCTTTGGCAGTAAAAAAAAAATATGGCAGTTCTGCCCTCCCAAAATACACACTCACACATATGCGCACACACACACACACACACACACATTCCGCCTTTGAAAACAACTTTTCAAGACACACACGCACCTAAAACCTAAAAACAACTTCTCTTAGATATCCTGTGCTTCTCTCCCCTAAAATGGTAAAAAGGTCCCACACTGTAGGGGTTGAGATCTAAGAGCAGTGAAGGACAAAAGGATGTTTCCTGTTGACACAGCTGCTCACCGTCCTTCAGTTCTCATAACATGAGCATTCCAGTGATCATCGCCTGCTGACCAAGATGCTCCGAAATTCCTGGCCAAGACCTCAGGTGTTGTGGATATTTGTGATGCCTTCACAATGTTAAACCTGTAGTGCACTTCGACTTTGCCCTTACTGAGCTCCAAAGAAAGCTGCAGAACCAAGTCCTAGTGATGTGTAACCTGGGGATAGAGGCTAGACTCTAGTAGCACATATTCCACATCAGCTGGGTTCTACCTGTGCACTAAATACAGGTGATTTCAATAATAAACTCCTCTACCTGGCAAAGATGTACGAATTAGAATTAGTTAATTTTGTGAATAGCTGGAACGAATACATGGTACTGGATTGTAGCTTTTGAAGCCAGCTTGCCCATCACTCCCAACTCACTCATTTAATGAGGACGTCAGAGACAGAGGGATACATTGCACAGTCAGATAACACACCATGTGTATCTTTTCAGCGCTTTTTCAGTGTTTACAGCATCAATATTTTATTACTTCAGAGACAGAGACATACACAGCAATCCCCCCAAAGATGCTACTTCTCTACTCATTAGGCTTCTCCTCAATCACAGGCCTTCACCTTAAAACAACAGTGCTTCAGAGAAGCACTTCAAAAAAACAAAACTCTTGTCTGGGTTTTAAATCGCTATGAAAAAAATAAAATAAAAAAGTGAGTCGGTTAAAACGGATTCATCTCAGCGGGGGCCTTGGTTTAAACCGGGGCTGATGCTTTTTTTGCTCAGCTTTAAGTCCCGTAGCACCCCAGCCTCTCCCCCGGCTTGTCTCCTGTTTTGCCTGGGTGAGGCAAGCGAGGCCCCTCTGGCTCGTATTTATTTTGATAAATTGAAGAGGAAGCCCCGCTAATAAATCAGCTGAATGATGAATAAGAGCTTTAAATAGGATATTAAGATTTATATCGCCAGCCTGGTACTTGGTGACAAGTACACAATCGCCAGCTTCTCCTCTCCAGTCAAATTGGCCCGGCTTCTCTTGTGGCGCCGACAGGGCGATTTCTTATCAACGTATTTGAGAAAGAGGGGGGGGGGGGGGGGGCGAAAGGAAGCTAGGGAGGGAGAGTGTGTGGTGTGTGTGTGTGAGAGAGAGAGCGAGATAGAGAGAGAGGAGAGGGAGAAGAGTGATGGAGTGCAGAGGTAAAAGCGATGGGGAGAGAATGAAAGGGAGAGGGAGGGAGAGAATAAGAAGGAGAGAGAGAGAAAGAAAAAGAAAGACAGAGGAAGGCACTGCAAGCCCTATGCTATTGCCTCTGTGCTGGAGGGAGGAGGGGTGATCTTTGTTAAAGGTTGTGGGTGGAGACACACACACACACACACACACACACACACACACACGAACACACTTTCCATCTCAGGCATAAGTGCACAGCGATACTGACTTATTTACTCCAGACATGAGCCCCAGGTCCTGCATTGGAGTTGCAGTAATTGCTTTTTTTCTCCCCCTCGCAACTGAAGGAGCGAGGGAGCTTGCTCTTTGTTCACTAGCAGTAGGTGCTGCAGCTTGCTGTTGTGTGAAGGGCTGGGATTGAAGAGAAAACATCTAACCATGCTTTATAGTCAAGAAACGAAAAACATGCTGCATTTTGAAAACAAACCTTATTCTGACTTGCCTTATACCAGGAACCCAATCTGTTCGGTGCACCACATTTTTATAACTAGTTTGAATCATACAAGAAAATGTCCTTTGTATGGTTTAGTAAATGAAAGGACATTACTGACATTTCATTCACTTTAATCCCTATTCTATTGGCTTAAGTCTTTATTCATATAGCTCCTTATGAGAAAAACCTGCTCTGCTCTACAGCCAGACAGTGCCTGCTTCTCAATAGCTGATCTATAGCAATAGGGTTTTATGAAAGCAATTGATTCATGCATCTGACCTACTATAATATTTTCATATCCTTGTGACAAAACATTCTACTATAAAGTATCTGTCATCATTTTACGGTATGTGGGTCCCTTACAGTCAATTAAACTACAATACAAGGCAAAAAAACTTTCAAGTACTAGCATTTACCTGTATAACAAATCAGTAAGTGTCAGCCTTGTTAATTGTATATATAATGTTCTGACATAGTACTGCAAACTTTTAAAAATGGCTTTTCTTAATGTTATTTGAATGGTTTAATTTTACTGACTAATCTGGCAAAATACTTCAGCTATTAAAGGTAACTGTAATTACTACTCAGCACTACTTACTTTGTGATGTGTGTGTGCGTGTGTGTGTGTGTGTGTGTGTGTGTTTGAGTGTGTGAGTGTGTCTTTGAGTGTGTATGTGAGTGAGTAAATCTTGCATGCATAGGGAATGTATTTAAACACGCCTTTTTTTCTACATGATGCTTGGCGATTGAAAGCGCAAACAGGCAGAAAAAAAGAGAGTAATTGATGTGACTGTTCTGCCATTCTGAATCTGAAGTCTAGTGGAGCCAGCCTATTAGAGGGTTGAGTAATGCTTTCTCCTCACGCTCATAATTAAGCCCACTGAACAATTGAACACTCAAAGGCAGTGAGTTGCATGGGTAATGACTTCAATTAAGGGCCCTACACAAAGCTGAGGGCTGCCTTTAGAATCACCGGGCATGACGGCAGCAATTAAATGAAAATGCAGATACATGTACACACACACACAGGCACACGTGTAGGAATACATGCACTCAGACACAGGCACAGGCACACACACACACACACACATACACACACAAACACACACAATCATGTACACACACACAATCATGTACACAGACATGCACACACACAAACACACAAGTTAGAAATCACGCTTTTACAAATGCACACAAATGACAAAATCTGCCAAGTCTGCGCTTTCTGAAATAATTGCCCAATTTCACACATCTCAAACGTCTTCTGCTTCCACACTTTCATGTGAAACAGGAATCAAAGCAGTTAACAGAAGTCAAAAGAAGATGGCAGCTGCATCTGTAAGAGTAAACTGATAATTAGAGCACACCGTTGGTTCCACTGCTGCAGGTCTGCTGTGTTTCAGAGTGGGGTAATTATTTTGATGTGTTGATTTGATGAGGACTCTTGCTCTGCTCTGACTAAAAGCTGTGACAGAAGAAGGTAGTCATGTGACCACACAGACAGCCCACCATCTGGACGGGGCTACCAAGCACTACGGATTCATTATCATTACCGCAGCCTAAAAATATGCATTTCGTTTCACAACACACCTTTTTTTCAGGAAGTGATACACTTCCCCATTATCTTTTGTAAACACAGATTAATTAAAGCTAGAGTTACTGACTGTTTCGACATCTGTCATTATCGCCCCAAAAAAAAACAGCATCACGACTAATGTCTCCCGCACTTACTTCTTCAAACAGTCTGTTTATTTCATGCAAAGCAGCCAACACACACACACACACACACACACACACACACAGGTACTGCTTGGAATCTTGTTGTCTTGACAACAGAAGCAGCAGCCCGACCCTGGGGTTGTGAGAGGAATGACAAACAATGGTGAAGAGAGAGAAAGAGAGAGAAGAGTGAAGCAGAATCACAGAGACCCAGACAGAGAGAGAGAGAGAGAGAGAGAGAGAGAGAGAGAGAGAGAGAAAGAGAGCTGCTTAAACATGCAAATCATGTGACCAACTCCACCTTAACTGTGAGAGAACCATCACAAGAGTGCCAGACATGAGACGTCCACCCCTTTCCTCCAGCTTTAGCCCAGAAGAACTAGGCTGTGTCTAAGATCTTCACTCGTTCACTATAAAGTATATATAGTTCTCTATATATCTGATTATTAGGGTATGAGTTACATTGTTTTGTTCCCTACATAGTGCACTAGTGCCTAGTGAACGAGTGAACATTTTAGATTTGGCCCTACTCAAGCCTGGACTACAGTTCCCAGCTGGGCCCAATTCCCCCAACTCTTCCTGGTCCAGACTGATGTACCATATACATACATTTTAAAGAACCCCCCCCCCCCCACCCAATGTCCAGCACGGTGTGAAGACTCATTAGGCCAGCACTTCTGAGGCCTTCTGCTCGTCCGTCCTCCATCCCTCCCTCCCTCTCTCCCTCCCTTTTGCCTCTCATGTTTCTCTCCCTCAGTCCGAGAGTAGAGCAGGGCTCATTAAATCACTTTCACCCCCCCCCCCCCCTGACGTACTTCATTAAAGGGCCCATAGAAATCCCCAGACCGGCGCAGGCTTTATACCGAGGAGCTGGCCTGTCAAATGGGCATGATCCTCTCGGCTCCTATTGTACTCTGCCATGTCCAGCCGCCGGCTATCTAATTGCACTTTTGGCCTGGAACCTCCCCGATGGAGGAAAGAGAAAAAAAAGGACTGACTGCATAGCAACAATCAGGGTAACAGGACAAAAGGCCGGGATTGGTCTTTGTGCAGGAGTGAGAGAGCGCACGATTGGTGGGGACTCAGGGTTGGGATTTAGCGCACACTTGATGGTTTATGTGCACTGTGAGACTGGATATGGTCTCTCTTTCATTCTCTTTCTCCCTCTCTCTCTCTCTCTCTCTCTCTCTCTCTCTCTCTCTCGACCCCTGCAGAATGTTTGACGATGAAAGACTGCCACTGGGGGGAATCTAGATTTAATATAGATCTGAAAAAAAAGAGAAACATTCTTTCCTACATGTGGCTCTGAGGATTAGCTTAAGTTTGTTTCCATTTGGTTTCGGTCGATATGGTTGATTAGGTTATTTCCCACAGACACGATAAGACACCAGGAGCCTCGCATGGAACTGCAGCAGCAGCACTTAACCACCGTGGGGGCCTGATTACACAGATCAGATGGAGCAGACTCAGTTCACCCAGGACAACAGCCCCCACACACCACCGCTATCTATTACCAGCAGGTGGATGTGTGGCTCTATTGTCTGCGATGTCTGTGAGCACTTACTCTTTCTTACCTCTCCTCCTTAGACACCCACACCCACCAACCAACCCAACCCCCAACCCCCAACCCCCTATCTGTTCCCCCACCTTTGGCAGACATTCAGCGGGCACAACTGGCACAGGGTGCCAGAGCGTGTCTGAGAGGCTCTTGTGTGGGTGCGGGAGGCCGTGCCAGGGCCCACATTACTGCTGCTGTTTAACCCCTCGTCCATCCATCTGTGGCGCGGCTGGTTTGGCATGTAGGAGGAGGGCCGCCACCTGGCCCTTGCCAGCTCCCCAAACCCCAACCCCCAACCCCCAAGCCCCACACCCCAATGCCCCCACACCCTCTACCTCTTCAGTCTCTGCTGGGCCCCCCTGAAAAACAAAGGGCCTGTCACGATCCAGTCACCCCCCCACCCCACCCCCCTTTTCTTGCTGCTGAGAGAAGGGTGGAGGTGGCAGGGGTGTGGTAGCAGGGTTCACGGTATGTGTGTGTGTGTGTGTGTGTGTGTGTGTGTGTATGTGTGTGTGTGTGTGCGCATGTGTATATGTGTGTGTATGTCTATGCATGCATGTGTGTGTGTTTGTGTGCGTGTGGGTGGGGTGTGTGTGTGGAGGTGGTGTGGTGTGGGGGGGGTCAGTGACAGACGAAGATGAAGCCGTCAGACACCCCCCCCCCCCTCCCCCACAACCCAGTGTCCGGGGCCAGGGCTGCCTCCGCTCGTTAACGTGTTAATTAGCCAGAGAGGTAATTAAACTTGGCCAGGGTCTCCTGTCTCGTTAGGGCCCCCAGATTAATGGCGGTTCAGCGGGGGTCGACATGACAACAGGAAGCTGGCATGCATGCAGCGCGTGTACTGGTCATAGCAATGGCTCCATCTTAATCAGAGATATGGGGAGGGGGGGTGGGGGTGGGGGGCAGCTCGTTTAGACCAGCCTGACCAAATGATGACAATGATGGGTTAGGTTTCACATTATTGGCCCAGTAATGAACCCCCAGCATACAGATAAGAAGCTCCAGAACAACATAAAATTGTACAATGTCCACAAAATAATATGCTCCCCCAAGCTTAATGGGCAAGTACACCTTGCTTATGTTTGGAGTCATTTAAAACAGTCAGTCATGCAAGAGTGCTTAGCTGAGGCAGAATCAATCTCCTGCAGCAGCCATTTCTCAAAAATTCATATGCTCTCCTCTGCTACAGGAAGTTCTTGTAGGTCAGTGTGTGTGTGTGTGTGTGTGTGTGTGTGTGTGGTTGTGTGAGTGTGAGTGCAGAGAGAAAGCATTTGTGTGTGACTGTGGGTGAATGTTTGTGTGTGTGTGAGGGTAATCAGAGGAAGTATGTGTGTGGGTTTGTGTGTGTGTGTGTGTGTGTGTGTGTGTGTGTGTGTGTGTGTGTGTGTGTGTGTGTGTGTGTGTGTGTGTGTGTGTGTACATATGTGGTGATGAGATTGAGAGAATATGTGTGTGTATGTGTGTGTGTGCGCGCTCACTGTGTGTGTGTGCATGTGGGCGCACTGTGTGTGTGTGTGTGTGTGTGCGTGTGCGTGTGCGTGTGTGTGTGTGTGTGTGTGTGTGTGTATGTGTGTGTGTGTGTGTGTGTGTGTGTGTGTGTGTGTGTGTGTGACAGGACATATTAAGCTGGGTTTGTTTTATGGCCAGCAGCTAATTGAGTTGGCTAGATTGCCAGCGTGTCCCCGCGTCTCTCTTGAAGATTACATATTTCCCTTTGCTATCAGCCTGCAGCAGCCTGCCCGCCCCATCCATCTCCATCCATCCCTCTCTTCTTCACTTCTCTTCCTTTTCTCTGTCTCCATCCATCCCTCTCTTCTTCTTCTCTGTCTCCATCCATCTCCTCCTCTTCTCTTCTTCTTCCTCTTCTCCATCTCCATCCATCCCTCTCTTCTTCTTCTTCTCTCTTCCTCTTCTCTGTCTCCATCCATCTCTTTTCTCTTCCTCTTCTTTTTCTATTCATCCCTGTCTTGCTCTTCTCCTATCTATCTCCATCCATCTCTCTCCTCCTCTTCTCTATCTCCATCCATCCCTCTCTTCTTCTCCTCTCTTCCTCTTTTCTATGTCCGTCCATCCATCCATCCATCCCTCTCTTCTTCTTTTCTCTTCCTCTTCTCTATCTCCATCCATCCCTCTCTTCTTCTTTTATTTCTCTTCTCTATCTCCATCCATCCCTCTCTTCTTCTCTTTCTCTTCTGCTATCTCCATCCATCTCTCTCCTCCTCTCTTCTCTATCTCCATCCATCCCTCTCTTCTTCTTTTCCTTTCCTCTTCTGTCTCCATTCATCCATCTCTTCGTCTTCTCTTCGTCTTCTCTTTCTCCATTCATCCCTGTCTTGCTCTTCTCTGTCTCCATCCATCCCTCTCTTCCTCTTCTCTTCCTCTTCTCTATCTCCATCATCCCTCTTCTCCACTTCTCTTTTCTATCTTCATCCCTTTCTTCCTCCTTTGTTCCTCCTCTCATCTCTTCCTCCTGCACACAGCCTGCTTGCCCCATCTATCTCCATCCATCCCTCTCTTCCTCCCTCTCCTCTCCGCTTCTTAATTCTTTCTCCTGCACGCAGCCCCTGCTCTCTCTCACTCTAATTAGCACTCCGCCTTCTACCGTAACTACAGCCCTTCCTGGATAGGCCTTGCCCCCACCCCTCCACCACACTCACACACACACACACTCTCTCACACATACAAGCACATACACACACACACACACTCTTATACTTCCTCTCTTTCACGCACACACGTATGCACAGGCATGCGAGCACGCACACACACACACACACACACACATACACTCACACAATCGCTCTCTGATACATACACACACACACACCCACACACACACTCACACTCACACACACACACACATTGTGATCCTCCTCCTTCTCCCTGATCCTCAATGAGTTAATTAGGCTCATCGCCGGCACCCTCTCACCATCCTGGTGCCCAGGGGGGCAGCCACACCACTCCACTCATGATTGGGGGGCTATTTTTAGAAGGCAACACAAAAGGGAAGACGTACAAAAAAGACAGCTGAAGGTCACTTTGGCTCTTCCAATACATAAGTGTGTGTCTGCATGTGTGAGGGTGTGTATGTGTGTGTGTGTATGTAAATGTGTGTGGGTGTGTGTGTATATGAATGTGTGTGGTTGTGTGTGTGTGTGTGTGTGTGTGTGTGTGTGTGTGTGTGTGTGTGTGTGTGTGTGTGTGTGTGCGTACATGTATGTGTGTGTATGTAAGTGCATGTGCATATATATGTGTGGGTGTGTGTGTGTGTGTGTGTGTGTGTGTGTGTGTGTGTGTGTGTGTGTGTGTGTGTTTGAGTGAGTGAGTGAGAGATGGGCAAGTGCATAGGAAGGGGAAGGAAAGAAAAAAAAGGCTATTAAGAACTTGGCTGACAGACTTAGTGAGCGATAATGGATAGGCTCCTGTGGGAGAGCTTGAGATAAAGAAGAAACAATGAGGACACTTACTTTAGAAGTGATGGCGGAGAGGAGAGAGAGAAAGAAAGAGAGAGAAGCGTTCCACTGGCTCCACTTCCTCCAGGCTAATAGTGTTATGGCCACTAAGATCTGAGGCTGAGGTGTATTCACACACTATTCTGCCTAGTGATAATGCTTCAGTCGCCGCATCAATTACTGCCAGCGTTGCTTACTAATTAGCCTTTTCACAGAGGAGGAGGAGGTGGGGTGGCATTAGAAGCCTATAGAGAGCAGCCACACAGCCGTGGCGCTGAGAGAGTGGGCTTGTTGGGGGTTTTAAATAGCCAGAGTAAACAGTCACACAGCTCCTGGTTGCTGCCTGGAAGCTCTCGGAAAGCTCTCATTGGCTCAGCCACATATCGCACTTGAGCTTGAGAGTGAAAAAGGGATGAAACACACACACACATACACACACACACACATACACACACACACACACACACACAGTGGTTCCACTGGCAGGGTGAGAAACGACGCTGGCTGTGAAATATGAAGACCTGCTCTATTAAGTGAACGGATCACACAGTAATTTACACCAAAAGGTCAAGCACCGTCGTATTCATCAATGGGGGACTCGCCAGGCAAGAGAGCCTGCCATGCCTGCTGACCCTCCAGCAGAAGTTTATTCTCGCTTTTTCTTTTTTTCCCTCTCATTCTTTGCCACTCTCTCTGGGAGCCCAATTCCCTTTTGAAAATCAGCAGGGTCACTTAGGTGTTTACTACGCTGGGTCAGTAGCACTGAGATGACCCCCCCACCCCCACCCCCCCTGCAAACCTGCATCAAGTGCTGAACTCTCGTGTAAACAATGTGGGGGCGAAAATAAAAATCAGAGTCATCACGATTCACCTATTTGGCCAAATATAGGCACAAAGTGGGACCTAGGGAGTACGCTAGGAATTAATTTCCCCTCTTTTTTTTCCCCTCTGATAAACAAAGCAATCAGTGACAGTCAGAGACACAATTACGAGGTAATTATGGAAAATAACAGGCTTTTCCTGTACACTTTCCACGCTTGTTTCACAGAGGGCCCCCCCCCCAACGACCCCCTACACCTCTCCTCATTCCCTTGCCTCTGCCCCCCCCCACCCCCCTCCGTCGTCCTCCTCCTCTCCTCCCTCCTCCCTCTGCGAGCCCTGTTTAATTAACACCCTTGCTGTATCATGGCAACACGCTCTTCAATCTTTGTGCTAGAGCGGCGCTGTGCCATGCTAATTAGCAGATTTGAATGTGAGAGCGAGCGGTTACCACCCCCCCTCCCCTCCCTGAGATGACCTGCGTAATTACCGGCGCTGTGGCCGTAAGCGTGAACCGAACCCTCGCCAGCTTCACAGGGCCCCCCGTCGGCTGCCCGACTCTGTGCCCGCTCTAAACACACAGCAGTGCGGGTCAGCCGCCCCCTCAGCCCCTCCCCTGGTGAGAGGGTGAGTGTTATTGGCCCAGCTTTGGTGGCTCGGTGAGAAGGGGGTGGGATTGGCACCGCGGGTCGCAGTCTCAGAGGTGCCGCCGTGCCACACTAAGAGGAGTGGGCGACTCTGGCCCACACACACACACACACACAGTAGTAGAGCACACACTTCGTCACACAAGCTATGTCACATATACACACAGATATGCATGTACACACACTTAGGCACAAACACACACAAACACACACACATACACACTCTCTTTCTGTCTCTCTCTCTCACACACACACACACATACACACTTTCTCTTTCTCTCTCTCTCTCTCTCTCTCTCTCTCTCTCTCACTCACACACACACACACACACACACACACACACACACACACACACACACACACGGACATTAGCCGCAGAGTGGCCGTGCCCACAGACCCTCCAGATGCCACAGTGCTAATGACTTCCATGTTCACATCAGGCACCAGGGCACAGCTCAGCAGGGTGAGAGGAGAGATGAGGGCACCACGGGCACCACAGGCATGCCAGCACAGCTCCCCCCCCCCCTCTCCCTCTTCTGTGGCCCTCTCCCCTGCTGGGTCACTAAGCCGCCGCTTCACTCTTCATGACATGCAAATGTGTCAGTGTGTTTGTGCTCTGGAGGAACCGCTCCTCCTGTGTGAGGCCCAGCAATCATACTCTGTCTCTCTCTCTCTCCCTCTCTCTCTCTCTCTCTCTTTTTCTCTCTCTCTTTCTCTCTCTCTCTCAGAGAGGCACTGAAGCGGAGAGGAACAACATCTGTGAGGGTTACCTGGAGTTGGCACCTTGTATCTAGATGACCATCACCACGAAACAGATTTTTTTGTTTGTTTGACTGTTTTGTTTTGAAAGCAATTAATAACCAGCTTTGAACATGGATTTTGGAATAATTAACTAAAAATTAAATGTAAAACACATTGACTTGTCACATATTCAGGTTGAATAACAACAGACCATTGGATATGTCATTTTGTTATCTAGTATACTGGGTATCCACTGTAAAGAGGCCAAATAATGTGTATTTGATGCATATAGTACTCTTAAACTCTCAAAACAAAGAACACTTGTCTCCTCTTCAACAATCAGTTGTACAATAGTAGTATGGAAAAAGATAGGACTAAAACACAGGATAACACTTAAGCGTATGTTAGAATAAGGTTATTTGTCAAGGAGGCTTGAATCTCTTCTCCCAAAAGTGCACAAGTATCTTGTGTTTTCACTGAACTTAATACTTAGAATAAAGTATACTCGATGCATACAGTCCTCTTCGACGCTCAAAAATAAAGTATAGTTGATGCATACAGTCTTCTTTAACACTGGAAATGAAGTATAATTAATGCATATGGCCCTCTTAAACTCTCACAATAAAGAATACTTGATGCATATGGTTCTCTTCAACACTCAGTATAATGGTTAGATGCCAAGTCCTCCGAGGCTGCAGGTTTAATCATATTTAAAACACAATTTTTTTACGTGAAGTCA
Source organism: Setipinna tenuifilis (assembly GCA_030347295.1). NCBI lineage: Eukaryota > Metazoa > Chordata > Actinopteri > Clupeiformes > Engraulidae > Setipinna > Setipinna tenuifilis. Next base: position 5,480,701 of record CM059281.1, read on the forward strand.
GTCCAGCACAACTGCAGTGCCTTCTACTGAATTAAACTCGGGGCATAAAGTTTGAACGAGGTGAGGAGAGGGAGAACCATCCGTGCATATTAACAAGGCCTCTGCTGCTCCAGTGTTTCGACTGGAAATCCACGGGGGAAGTTTAGCAGCCGGAGCACTGACAGAGCGCTGTAGGATTGCCCCCCCCCCCCCCCCCTACAAACTACCCCAACCAACCCTCCCTCCACCTGCCTCCCTCCCTCATCATGGCATCATGGGAGCTCGAGGCCTGAACTGTGTGTTACAAAGTTCAAACCCTCGCTGTTCAATTATCCATGAGTCTGGAGGAGAGCTCCTTCCAGGGGGGCTGACAAGGGTGTGTATGTGCGCGTGTGTGTGTGTGTGTGTGTGTGTAGGGGGGGGTGGGTGCGGTATCTGAAGGTCTCGACGCCCCTCCCTCTACACACTCCTCCTCACGGCAGTCAGTCAATACCAACTAGCCTCCCAGCTCCTCAGTGATTCGTGTCAATATTATAGATCTGTTTCCGTCCAGAAGATGTGCCGGGCACCAGGCACCAGCGTGTCTCCCCGATCGCCAATCACACGCCTGTCTTCCTCTGACACTTCATAAAAATGTAGGAGGTGGTGGGGGTGGGGGTGGGGGGTAGCAAGGTTGAGATCGGGGGTGGCGAGGGGGTGCGGGGGGGCTGGCTATGTCAACATCCGAGCGATGCTGAGAACTCCGAGTATGCCACAAGGACAGAGGAGCCTGGCTCAACCACCCCTCCTCACCACCCCCCCACCCTCAAGGGAGCCATTATAAAACTTCCCTCCCGCTTTTGGACACGACACACTCCACTTGTTTATGAATCACTGGTGCTGTAGCAACGGCCTGAGTCCAGGGAGAGAGAAGAGAGAGGAAAAAAAAAACACCAGGGATGAAATGAAATAAAACTTTTTTTTTCCCTTTCCTTCCTCCTCCTCCGCTTTCTTTCTTTTTTTTTTCATTGCTTCCTTCGCAGCCGGCCTTGGTGGAAGCCCCTTTCTGTTTGGCCATTTTTCAGCCCCTATCTAATATCATCAGGATCCAGGGGGTAATGCCTCTCCCTTCCAAAGACCCGGTGCTCCATCACGGCTTGGGGGTCGCTTCTGCACACACACACACACACACACACACACACACACACACACACACACACACACACACACACACACACACACACACACATGCTCGCAACCCCCATTTCCCCGACCATCCGCCACCCACCCAGCCACCCAACCACCCACCCACAAGCCTGGCTGTAGATAACTAATTCCAGCCTTATCCTGCCCCGTTATATTGCCTTATCGCCACACACCGCTGCGGAGAGCCGCACCGCCACGGCCGGGGTGGGTGATGGAGAGCGCCGGCATGGCGGAACTGATTGCGGTGTGGCGCTTGCCGTGGCGCACCATTACTCCCCTGAGGTTCCTGTCCCCCTAAGCTCCCCCTCGCTAACACCCCCACTACCACCACCCAACCACCACCCCCTGCACCACCACCACCCACGGCCCCTGTGATATTGCCGCTGATATTGCCCCGCCATTACATCACTCAAGCCCAAGCCCTGCAGGCACCAGTGCCTCGCCAGCAGCCTGCAAGCCACGGGAGCGAAAAGCTATTTCACTTCTTCTCTTCTCTCTCTCTCTTCTTTCTCTTCTCTCTTTCTACCTCTCTCTTTCATTGCTTTCTCTCTCCCCTCCTCCCTCTCTCTCTTTCTCTCTCTCTATCTATTCTCCATCCCTCTCTCTCTCTCTCTCTCTCTCTCCCTATCCTCTCTCTCTCTCTCTGCTTTCCCCCTTCTCTCTGCCTTTTCTCATTCCACTTCTCAATTACACTCCTGATACGGTGTCATGCTTCACTGCCCAACAAGAGAGAAGTGCTCTTGGTAAACAACCAGCAAATGTGAAAAACACTGTCGGCGTGTTTGAGACACTCCGTTCTGAAAATCTGTAGGACTCCTTTCCCCCCCCCCCCCCACCGCCCCGTTTTTTTTTTCTTTTTTTAACCCAAAACAAACCAATCTTGAGATAAAGCCTTTGGAGTATACACTAATGTTATGGGTATAAACTAAACATGTGTCTGCAGGCAGTTCATGTAAAACAGTCCCGACTGTAATGTGTTCCACAGTTAGACCTGAACATGGGCATAACAATGAGGTGAGTCAGTAGGAAGCGGGCAGAAGAACCCCTCACAAATTACACCATGGGCAACAAAGGCGATTCCCCGTACGTATGCACTGACCTCTTGTAAAAAAAAAGAAAAGCTTCTGGCGAGAAGTCAAAAAGTGTGTTAATAAAGAAATATGACGTGCCTGAATCCTTGACATTTGAATCTTGCCACACTTGCAAACGTTCTACCGCAGTAGTCTTTTTTTCATGTGTGTGTGTGCTTATGTGTGTGTATGTGTGTGTGTGTGTGTGTGTGTGTGTGTGTGTGTGTGTGTGTGTGTGTGTGTGTGTGTGTGTGTGTGTGTGTGTTGGAGAGAGAGAGAAACCTTGGGGTGGTGGGTAAGTATAAAAGGGGTGTGTGTGTGTGTGTGTGTGTGTGTGTGTGTCTATGTGTGTGTGTGAGAGAGAGAGACAGAAAGAGAGAAACCTTGGGGGGCTGGGTAAGTATAAAGGGGTGTGTGTGGTGTGTGTGTGGGGGGGGGGTA
>CM059281.1:5490875-5498375 GCA_030347295.1 Setipinna tenuifilis
CACACACACACGAAAGAAAGACCCATAAAATGATTCGGAGGCTGAGCAGATGAGTCTGTGCAAAGGTTACGCTCCATGAGCAGTATGTCATTACTCGGGCCAAGGAGAAAGATTAGTGCAGGAATAAAAAGAGAGGAAAAAAGAGGGACGAGAAAAGAGGGATGAGAAAAGAGGGATCCAAACCACATTTACATTTTTCTCCTCCACTCGGTAATAACTCTGGCTCATCACACCAAAGAGCCCTCACACTCTCTCTCTTATATTTTTTTTCACATTGTTTTCTGAAAAGTTTAACAGAAGAGTGTACAGAAACAAGTCTGGTGCTTTAAAGTTTCAAAATTTGCAATGGGGGGGGGGGGGGGGGGGGGTATGAATATCAAGCCGGCTGTTTATCCCATCAAGATAAAAAAACACACCACACTCTGTTTTCCTCCAAAAATGTCTAAGCTGTGTGTCAAATGGCTGCACAATGCTGGAGTTAGCAGTTCACACACACTGTCTGCAGGAGAGATGACAAATTGCGTCTCACCCAAACACACACGCATTTATGCAACGATAGCAAAACATTCCACAAGGCAGAAGTACACAGGCAGTGGAGAAGCCCTTTTATTTTGGGAGAACTTGTCTGCATGCTTCACAGCCCTTTCCCCATATATGGCTGCTTGATCAGGCACCGTCAAACCAGCAATCTTTTTTTTTGGGTTCAACATATTAAAATCCACACACACAGGCACACACGTTCTGTGTGACTCTGTATGATACGTTTTGTATATTCACACATATGTACACAAAGTCAGAAACCTTTACCGCAAAATCAGCACAAGTGTAACATCTGTAAAGGTGTACACAGTCAGAAATATCAACTGTGAAAAAAGGGTGGTGTTCTGTCGAGTTGAACTGCTTTGGCAAGATAAGCTAACTACCCTAGCCGAATTCAGTAGAACGCTACTGTCTAACTAATCTTACTACTAACCCTAAACCTAACCCTTACTCTCCCCGACTGTGCTTGCGTGGTACAGTAGGTCAACTCAACCAGTAGCCCTGTTTGACAGACGACTGGCACAAAGGTAATGTCACATTAACTGAGAACTGACTGGAAGAAGCTCTGGGATTCCTCTCAGCCTCTTCAGCCTCCCCTCAGATTCTTCCTCTTCCCCTGCTGTATGTCATGGGTGGGGGGGGTGGGGGGGGGGGGGGGGGTGGGGGGTGCTCGGCTCTGGCAGCGGGCATTGTGGTGCAGTGGCACTACGGCTGCCAGCTTTGTTTGAGGCGCGGGCAGGCGGGCGGGCAGGCGGGCAGGCAGGGTGATTAGACTCGCTCGGCAGCCCTTAAATCTCCATTAATCATCAGGGCCCCATTCACACTCTCAGTGCTGACACAGATAAGGGCCTTCACAGGGGAAAAAAAGGATGTGAGAGACAGAGAGAGAGAAAGAGAGAGGGAGAGAAAGAGAGAGAGAGAGGAGAGAGAGAAGGAAAGAAAAGAAAAAGGAAGGAGAGGGTGTTGGTGTCGCTGGTGGTGGTGGTGTATGGGTGTGGGGGAGGCTGGTGAGAGAAAATAGAGGGAGATGGAGGGGGGGGAGAGAGAATAAAAGAGCAGGAATACAGGGGAGAGATCACAGGCCTGTTAAGAATAATAAGGCGCTGCGGAGATGGGAGCCGCTGATTAAATTAAAGTCTCATTAATCAGACCCTCCATGACTCCCTGGCTGCTGCTGCCTCTCCTCCACTCCCTCCACCCAACAGAGACGGCCATCCAGCCCATAGCCATACTTAACAATGGCAGCCAGGGGAGGAGCGCTTCAAGGGGAGATGGAGGTTTGATGGGAGAACGGGTGTAGAAAGGGTGGGGTGGAGTGTGTGTGTGTGTGTGGGGTGGGGGGGGTTTCTTGTTTGATGGGAGAACCGCCGGACAGAAACCCTCATCCAAACCCATAGCTGCAATCAACAATGGCAGACTGCGGTAGGAACTTCAAGGGAAGATGGAGGCTTGATGGAAGAGCCGGATGGTGTAAATGGCTGAGGGGGTCTCGCTTCAGAGCATCCGGAACATCACCCACTCAGGCATTACATCCCTTGACTGGACACGCATGGACCTCCACGTGTCTGGTTCAGTGCAGAGGTCTGTTAGCCATCAGTGAGCTGAGGGGTGCTATATGTAGCAGAGATCTGTTAGATATCAGTGAGTTAAGGGGATGGAGGGGGGTGGGTTGCTGGGGGTAGCAGAGATTCAATTCAGTTGATGTCTATGATCCTAAGTCGGAGCATATTATCTTCTAGGGCAGTGATGATGGGCAACTCGGCTTTAGAGGCTACAGTCCTTTTGCCACATATTTTTGCTTACCCGGTTCTACCTGTGCAGTTAACATTGCATTGCATTACACTTAGCAGATGCTTTTATCCAAAGCAACTTACAATAGAGGACACAAATCAAGAACAACAAGTTGAGATACAATAAGCGATTTTGCCAAATAACTCTTCTACTAGCTGCAGAGTGGTGTTAATTGGAATCAGCTGATTCAGCAAACGGCTGGAACAAATATACGGTATTGGATTATATCGTATAAAGCCAAGTTGTCAATTCCTGTTCTATCAGCAGTCTTGTGGTTAATCTTATAAAGGATAGGATGTCTTGAGCTACAAAACAGGATGTTAATACTTACAAGGCTGATGGCACCGATAATAAAGAAGTCACGCCATATTAAAAAACACACAGCGTGCTGAATATAAAGAATGTTAGTTGAAAGAGCTCTCCTTTCTCCCAGAGACCCAACACTGCCAAGACAGGCTGTTTTATCTGGCTAGCGAAAGCTCTTGTACCAGCCAACATGATACCCCCAGTGGATGTCAACGACGATCAAAGGAAGGGCTTCAGAAATGATCAGACTACATTGTTTTGCTTGTTTGTCAGTCCAAAAAACACAACACCCGAAGCATAATACCCTCCAGGCAAAACACACACAGACAAAGACACACCGACACACACATATGCACACATGCACACACACACACACACACACATGCACATACAGACACACAGACAGACAGACACACATGCAATCACACACACACAGCCGCTTGCACACACACCTGCGCTGCACAAACGCGGCGCACACACACACACACACACACACACAAACAGACTAATCCAAGCACACAGACCTTTTGTCTTTGACAGTGGCTGCTCTGCGCTGTGTGAGTAATGGGATTCTATGGGCAGTCTGACCCCCCACATATCTAATGGCACGCCAAACAAACAGGGGTGGGGCGCTGCGAGTGAGTGTGTTGTGTGTGTGTGTGTGTGTGTGTGTGTGTGTGTGTGTGTGTGTGTGTGTGTGTGTGTATCTGTGTGTGTGTGTGTGTGTGTGTAGTGTAATATATGTATCTGTGTGTGTGTGTGTGTGTGTGTGTGTGTGTGTGTGGGTGGGGGCCTGGCACGAGGGAGGGAAAGGAAGAAAGGAAAAAACAGGCACCCAGCCATGTGTGAAAGACATAATAGAAAATGTCAAAAGATGTAAGGGATGACAGCAATGAACTGGCTGCGTAAGACGGCGCACTCTGTCAAAGAGAGCAGGGGAAGGCTCTCATCTTTTCCTCCCATCTCTCCACCGCGCACCCGCTCTATCTGTCTCTTTTATCTCCGGGCTTTCGTGCCGCCTGCACTTGTGACTTCAGCTAAGCTGTTTTTCTGTGCCGCCTTTTTCTCTCTCCGTGCCATTCTACACAAAATGGCTGTGAGTGCAACCAGTACAGCTTATCTCCGAAAATGTAGAGTGTTTCAACACGGGTCATGCATTACCATGACGCGACCCCCCCCCCGCCCCCAAAAAAATGCCACTCAACTTCAACTTCTTCATTATTTGTTCTCCCTGGTATACTACATTTTGCACAAAAGGGTAAATACTTTGGGTAAGCCTTTATTTTACGGGTCCTTTTTAAGTGTATCTAAATATAACAACATGTAATATCATGTACTTACACTGTACATACCTAACACTAACCCTAATCCTAACCGATACCCTACGGTACAGTATAACTACATGAATGTTACATATGGTTACAAACATTGTTACAGTGTACGCCATGATGTAAATTGTTGGCATATGGCTGTGTGAGGCTTTGTAAACAAAACTCCACTGGCTTCACTGGTTTCCATAATTAACACAACATTAGAAGTCTGCTAGAACATGACATGACAGGACCATAGAGATGGCAGGTGTTAATGCCACTCGCTTATAAATAAATAAGTAAGTACATAAATAAATAAATAAAGATGAGAAGGGAACAGAGAAGAGTAAACAGTACAGAACAGAAAAGCCAAAACGATGATGTCTTATCATATGGTTTCTTGAAAGACATTTCTAAATGGAGACCAATGACAATAAGCTTTATCATGGTGTGAAAACATTGTGATTATCTTTTTTTGCTATTACAATTAATGTGCATAACTAGCAAAGATTGCATCTAATTTATCACACTATGATCAGACAAGAATTACAATTAGCACTCGCGACAGCACACTGCACATTAATCTAAAGGAATTGTAATGTTTCAAGATTAGCATTGTGTGTGAACAACACAAATATAAATTATCTTAAAGGATATTCACTTGTGGTAGGACTTATTAAAACTGAGATGTGTTCTGTATAAAGTGTCCTGTAGTTTTTTAATACTGACAGCAGTTTCCAATGGATGACGTTTTCGTCTGCAACGCATGTTCGCTAGGTACTGGTAGAACATCAATTATCCCGAGATAATGTGACAAACAAACAAATACTCTTTAGAATTTTGATTTGTCCTTGAAAACAAAGCAGGTCTACAGAGATGATTATCTTGACATGCGCAACAAATTGCCTTTCCCCTTTTTATGCAACAGAGCATCGTATAGCCATTACAGACCGCATACTCTCACCGCAAGGGAAATCTATGGCGGCCATGGAGGTTCACTCAGAAACAGTGCTGCTGCCAGCAGAGGCTAATTGCTCCCTTTGTCCCATTTAGCCTGCGAGATGTGTGAGTCAGCGCTCCGTTTAGTTTAGAGAGCGCCTCTGTAGTAACACTATACGGTGTCCCTGCCGCTCTGACCCGTGAGAAAAAGCATTTGATTAATGTCGATACCCTCACCTTGAGCCAATCACGGTTTCTATTATTCCCTACTTCATGAAAAGCTTTCATTTAAAAAGAAGAGAATGGAAACCGTAACAGTTCAAACCCTCTACTTTATGGCCAAACTATTGTATCCATTATGTGAAAGTAAGTGCTTTTGACTTTAAAAATAATCCATACAGTACATTCAAAAAGAACAAAGATGAAAAGGTTTGCAGGTATGCAATTCATGGTGAAAGTACAGAGGCTGAACACAATAAAAACACAAAGTCTGATGATGTGGATTACTGTACCGAGAAAGGTGCACTTGCAGGGGTGTACCAGGGAGCCTTGGAAATTCAAACAATAAGCCACCCCCACTCCACCCCACTGCCCCCCACCCCATCCCACCCCAACACCCCCCCTACTTCCCTACAGCACTGATAAATATTAATATCAGATACGGCAGCGCAGGCCAGACAACAATCTTATCACAAAAAAAGAAAAAAAAAAGAGAAAATGCTGCGGAGCGTCTGCTCTTGAGCTCGCAATCTTATCGAATGAGATTCCAAACAGCCGCGATATTCTGATTCATGTCGCTGACACCAGAACAGACTACTCCGACTCAAATGTCACGCATGTGGCACGGTAGGTGTGCCGTAGGCTCGGAGCATGAAGGCCAAAGTCCAAAGCACAACCATCCACTCCTGAAAAAAAAATGAAAATCTTATAGCATCCTTGAAGTACCACTCTACACAAGCTCTGCTAGATAGATAGGTAGACAAGCAGAGATAGGTGAACAGGATACCACTTCAAAGCCGCTAAAGTCATGAAGTAACACAGCCATGACACAAGATGCAAAAAGATTTAGGTTTAAGGAGAGAGAAGGAAACAACAGAGTTGGTAAACCGCAGACCTTAAGTGTTCAGGAGGGTATTGCAAGAAGCAGGTTACTACTAGTCACTTATCTGGGTATGTTAACTAAGAGAAAATCGTAAAGGAAAGCCCTGTTCCTCTGTTTTGCCAGAAGAATGAAGCCATAATGCCCTTGTATTAGGAGATTAATGACTGACTCTGAGATAACCTGTTTTGGTTAGTCAGCAACCTTTTGAAAACACCTATTTGGAATACCCCCCAGAGCTGGCAGGAGATCATTCCCAGACACAAAGATTCATCTGTTTGTATGCAGTCTAGTGGTGGCAGCGTTCAGGGGTGAAAGACTCAGAGTGCAGGTGCTCCCATGAAAACTGAACACCCAACAACATTGGTCAAATGAAGGAAGTTGCAAGCAACTGGACTTCTTTTAGTAGCTCCTGGATGAAAGGTGAAACATCTTCAAGTTACTAGGGGTGCTTTCAGACCTATCATTCGTTTGCTTTGGACTAGTCAGAAAAATGTTGCAATGTAGCAAACAGACGTAGGTACGATTTTCTTTCACATATGCATAGTTCTAAACGAACCAAAAAAGACCACGAAGACCATCGGCACCGGAACCAGACTAAAACGCACCACTTTCCATAAGAATAATGCAGTAAACTCTACTGCTCCATCCAATTTGGCTTGGTTGCTTTCACACCAGAGGAACTGTACCAAAGTAGGGCAGATAAAGCGGTCCCAGACCACCACTTTTTAGCGGTCTCGGACAAGTTGATTTGGTGCGCTCACACATTGCCAAACCGAACTAAGAACTTTTGGTTTGAATGGAACGTTTGGCGCGCAACAAATGCTGTAAGTGTAAAAGCACCCTATAAGAAGTCCAGTTGCTTACAACTTAGCTCATTTGACTAACATGACCTGAACGAATGAGAATCTTCACACCCAACAACATTCCACAAGAAACCTGCTTTTTGCTTAAAACGTCAACGACAACAAAACACCCCCGCTGTTGCTCTGTTCCCACAATAACAGTGACAGGAAGTAAACACAGCAAGCCCTGGCATGATGGTGACATCTGCTAACGAGGTGTAAGAGGCGGCTTTGCAAATGAGCCTCTTTGGTAAACATGCAGTTAGGTGGTCACACCTGACCCAGGCTACATTCACTTGCAGTGTGATTGAGGCCTCCCACAAAGCACTTATGAGTGACAACAATAAAGGAGCCATATGCCTCTAGGTAGCTGTATCTGTACACTGAAGAAGCTATTTGAAATATAACCCAACATGGGAGCATCTGTAGCGTGCTGACTTCAGAGATAGTAGGCTGCAAGCACCAAGTATCAGATAGACAGCTATGACAGCTTACTGACAAATGTACTTACTGACAGTATGAGACAGACACACACACACACACACACATACACACACACACACACTCTCACACACACACACACACACACACACACACACACACACACACACACACTTCAGCCCATGGCTCTGCACACACACACACACACACACACACACACAAAAACCCA